>JADBJO010006166.1:57500-112500 GCA_016801955.1 Conus betulinus
AAGTCTGTAATTTGAAGTCCATTTTCCAGGCTTTAGAAAAGTCTGGAAAATCGCACTATGACCTGAAATAGCCTGGAAATTGAAGATTCAAGTACAATTGCTTATAGTATGCATGGCTTTTTAATTTTCAGCATCATTTAGCGTTTTTAATGCAAAAAAAAAAAAAAAAAAAAAACATTTCGTGCCCCCAAACGTGATATTTCGTCTCTTGTGCGTTTGTGCTTATAACATCACTTTAAGACATTGCATTATGAACAAAGTCTTGAAAGTGGTATTGAAAATGCAGGTCTTGGCCTGGAAAAAGTCGGGAACAGTCTGGAAATGTCAGTTGCATTTCCTGTATGAACCCTACAGTCTCTCTCTCTCTCAGACGCAGACACACACACACACACACACACACACACACACACACACACACACACACACATACACACACACACACACACAAACATATCCCCGTGTGCGCACGCATGCGCACACGCACACGCGCGCGCGCGCACACACACACACACACACACACACACACACACACATGCTCACACACACACTCTTACACATACACACTCTCACACACACACACGCGCGCGCGCGCGCGCGCGCACACACACACACACACACACACACACACACACACACACACACACACACACACACATCTTTTGTAAGACAATAGCATGCATTAATGAGACAGTAGTGATTGTGGTCTGGAAGTCCTGCTGCAAAAATGCACGGTTATCAACGGCTGTGTGCATGGATGGATAACATAAGATATCGGTAAACGGGATGATGGATAGGATTGAGAGATCAGTTAACGGATGATGGATGGGATGGATGACAGGAGAGATCAGTTAACGGATGATGGATGCGATGGATAACGTGAGAGATCAATAGATGGATGGGATGGATAACATGAGAGATCAATAGATGGATGGGATGGGTAACATGAGAGATCAATAGATGGATGGGATGGATAACATGAGAGATCAATAGATGGATGATGATGGATGGTATGGGTAACATGAGAGACCAATAGATGGATGATGGATGGGATGGATAACATGAGAGATCAATAGATGGATGATGGATAGGATGGATAACATGAGAGATCAATAGATGGATAGGATGGATAACATGATGAGAGATCAATAGATGATGGGATGGATAACATGAGAGATCAATAGATGGATGATGGATGGGATGGGTAACATGAGAAATCAATAGATGGATGGGATGGATAACATGAGAGATCAATAGATGATGGGATGGGTAACATGAGAGATCAATAGATGGATGATGGATGGGATGGGTAACATGAGAAATCAATAGATGGATGGGATGGGATAACATGAGAGATCAATAAATGGATGATGGATGGGATGGGTAACATGAGAAATCAATAGATGGATGATGGATGGGATGGGTAACATGAGAGATCAATAGATAGATGATGGATGGGATGGGTAACATGAGAGATCAATAGATGGATGGGGGATGGATAACATGAGAGATCAATAAATGGATGATGGATGGGATGGGTAACATGAGAGATCAATAGATGGATGATGGATGGGATGGGTAACATGAGAGATCAATAGATGGATGGGATGGATAACATGAGAGATCAATAAATGGATGATGAATGGGATGGATAACATGAGAGATCAGTGAACGGATGATGATGGATGGGATGAATGACATGAGAAATCAACAAATGGATGGGATGGGTAACGTAAGAGATCTGTATATATAGATGATGGATAGGATGAATGATATGAGAAATCAACAAATGGAGGGGATGGGTAACGTAAGAGATCGTATAGATGGATGGGATGGACGACATGAGGGATCAACAAATAGATGGTGGACGGCTGGCTCAAATCGGATTAACGGTCCGCTGGATTTGTCGGTCCATGGAGGATCGATTGAGATGGTTCCAGCTGCGGCTCCAACATAGATTACTGTCAGCACCAGATTTCTGTTTCCTTGTAAGCCTGTGAGCTCGAGAATTTCCAATTTTTTGAGAGCAAAAGTCGACAGTCTGTTGTACATGTGCTTTGTGATGACCATGTCGACAATCTGTTGTACGTGTGCTTATTGATGGCAGTGTCGACAATCTTTTGTACATGTGCTTGTTGATGGCAATGTCGACAATCTGTTGTACGTGTGCTTATGGATGACATGTCGACAATCTGTTGTACGTGTGCTTATTGATGGCAGTGTCGACAATCTTTTGTACATGTGCTTGTTGATGGCAGTGTCGACAATCTGTTGTACGTATGCTTGTGGATGACAGTGTCCACAATCTGTTGTACATTAGCTTATTGATGATGATGTTGTACTTCAGTGCTAGACACAGTTTCTGCAAATGTTGGGGACAGACACCTACAGTGGGGCTCGACTTTTATGGTGATGAGGTTTCGGTTTCGTTTGGGGTGTAGCAAGATGTTTCACACATAATTAGTTTGGATCGATCGTTTTGCCTGAAACGTTTTCTGTCTGAAAACACGTAATGAAATAGGCATCCACATATTCCCAGCTAGTTAGAACCCTACATAAATCCAGGCACATAGTTGATCAATATACTGCGGTGATCAACGCGGATGGCAGACAATTCAAACAGAACTGGCGTATTTAATAACTAACTGTGGTCACATAGAGGGCAACTTTCTGGCGACGGAGTACATTTGCGTCCACCCCCACATCTTATCAACCATTCACTGCTTGTTTTGTGTGCTATCCATTTGGTGTACATATGTGCAAGAAACTGTAAAAACAAAAAACCAAAATTCATTGAGCAAAACGATTTTCCAGAGTACAGGCAGGTGAATAGGTTCCAGTAGCATAAAAGATGTAAGCAAGCAAAACAAAACAAAAAAAAGAAAAAGAAAAAGAAAAAACGAAAAAAAGAAAGAAAAAGAAAGAAAAAAAAGGAAACCAAACAAATCTATCTATCTATCTATCTATCTATCTATATTCATTATATGTATACATATCTACTATATGTATAGCTATCTATCTATCTGTATAATGTATCTCTCTTTAATATATATATATATATATATATATATATATATATTTATCTATATATCTTGATATCTGTAACTATATCTATCTATCTTTCTATCTTTAAATATATGTATATAAAGCTGAACAATTAAGTAGTGGGGGAAAACAAATGCAGGCTAACAATTCTTCCGTCATTATAGTAATGACTCGGCAAAGATTTGAACTGTAAAAAAAAAAGGGGGGGGGGGGGGGGGGGGAGAAAATGAGAACATAAATTAGAAAATATATATGATTATAAATATGAAAACCCTTCACTAGCTGCATGAGGGAACCATCATAATCCTTCTCTATATATAATGAAACAGCGACGGCAGTTGAATCTTTGCTCTGTGGCAGGGCGGGGCCTGAAGAGTGGAGAGAACTTCCAGCTGCTGTACAAGCTGGCTGACAAGCTGGGTGCAGCGGTAGGAGCCACACGGGCCGCCGTGGATGCGGGGTTCGTATCCAACGACCTACAGGTCGGCCAGACAGGCAAGATTGTAGCGCCGGTAAGACTTGTCTGCATTGTGGTAATATATATATATATATATGGGCAGAAATAGCTCTCTCTCTCTCTCTCTCTCTCTCTCTCTCTCTATCTATCTATCTATATATATATATATATATATATATATATATATATATATATATATATATATATATACGCATTCTTCAGTACAGTTCAAACCATTTCAATGAAAGAGCAGGTGACTGAGGAGATCTGTTCACTGTAACAGACTTTTGTGCCAGCTGGAGCTCATGATACAAAGGAAGGCTTTATCCAGGAAAGAACAAAGAAAGACATGTCAGCCAGAGACTTTTTGGGTGCAGCCAGTTCCCTCAGTAACTGGTTTGGCTGCGTTTTGTTGTCACCACGGTGGTTTGTAAGAGAGTGAACATTGAAATCCTAGCGCGTATCAATAAGAACATGTCACTGTCTGTGATACAGAATTGCTGTACATAATGAGACTACATTTGGTATCTGTGAAGAGTCCACTGGTGTTTCGCCAGTTTCACTGAAGCAGCGATAGACATATGTTTTTCTGTCTCAGTAAGAATACTTTAATGTTGAAATGTCGATTCACATGCACGACATTGTCTCGCCTGTTGTTTTTATATTTTCTGCTTTTCTCCTTCTTTTTGGTAACTGTTGTTCGGGGGTAGTTTGTTTGTTTATTTCCTGTTCCATTCATATACCTGTGGGGATTTTTCTGGAGTTTTAGAGGGAAGGTAATTTTGCTGGATGAAATAGCACTTGCACTGAAGTACTTTCTTCGTGGTCGTTAGGGCTATCATTCTGCAAAGACTGTTTTTCTTCGAACATACCATCCAAAGATAGCATGGCTGATACGAAGGATCATCGAAGAAGAGTTGGGGGGGGGGGGGGGGGGGGGGGGGGGCAGGGGGAGGGGGGTTAAGAGGAACAGGGGCAGAGGAGACTGGAGTCATCTAACTCTATCCCGACCCCTCTCAGATTGACAGCGAAAACGACCATTGTGCATGTCAAGCGCCAGCGGGAAGCGAATCCACAACACCTATCAATTTAATGTACGTTCTGTGAGCCAGCCCGGTGTAACATGCTGTAATCACTCCACGTTCAAACTCATCACATCCTGGAGGGTGAGAAAGGACACTGCCAAAACTCAACTGCCCCTTCTCAAGGGCAGTAAATGCAGACCGACCCCCCCCCCCCCCCCCCCCCCCCTTTGATCCAAATTCATACTCCTCCCTCAAAAGTTTCAGTGTCCCAAACGGGAAAAAGACCTCACTCAAAGCACATTGCAACCAGAATGCACGGAGAGAGTGATTCTGGATCTCAGCCAGGACTTCTCCTCACCCTGTTTCCAAATCATACCCCCAGTGAGTGACCTGGGGCATGGTCTGCAAACAACTCTTGGTGTGAAGCATGCACGTGCCCCTGTCCACTCCCCCATCACAAAAGAACGCAAGCTTGGACATGTGTGTCTAGTTTCGTTCCATGGAGGTTTCTGGACTCTGCCCCAAAGTCACTCAGCGGGAGTTAGCCCTCAGATGTCCCCTCGCGGTCTGCTGGGCTACAGACAACGTAAACTGAACTGAGTGGTTTGGAACAGGGCTCAGGACCAGAATTTCCCCCTAGCCCCACATCCTCACATTCAGGGGCACTTCGCATTGAGTGATACGTTTTGTCCTTCAGAACATTTTGAAGAAGGCGTGTGATTTTAGAACAAAAGTAGGGAGGTGTGGCAGGGGGAGGGGGGGGGGGGGGGGGGGTCAGGATTTACACTCCGCTGGGTGAGTTTGGACACGTGCCTTTTGTCTTCCACTGTGGTGTGATTTTAGGTGTGTGATTTTAGAACAAAAGTAGGGAGGCATAGCAGGGGGCGGGGGTAGAAGCCGTCAGAATTTACACTCAGCTGGACGAGTTGGGACATGTGCCTTTTGTCTCCCGCTGAAGAGTGATTTTAAACATGGAGCAGTGGAATGTGAAGACGTTCATCAGGGGGAGGATGAAAATGGGTGTCCATGGGCAGGAGCTGTACGTGGCGGCGGTGGGCATCTCGGGGGCCATCCAACACCTGGCGGGCATGAAGGACAGCAAGGTGATCGTGGCCGTCAACACCGACCCCGAGGCCCCCATCTTCAACGTGGCCGACTACGGCCTCGTGCAAGATCTCTTCAAGGTCAGTCGACTATCCATGGGACGTTACAGCTGTGGAATAACGGGTCGTTTGTGGGTTGCACGGTTGGTTGGTTGGTTTTAGTGGTTTGACAAGAATTAGGGGTGGAATAACAGCAAGAATATAAGTGCATGCACTTGTAAGCATGTCTGTTTGTGTGAATGTGCAGATATGCGCCCATGTGCGTCTTTACGTGCATGTACTGTGCGCACAAGCGCGTTTATGTGCTCGCATCTCTCAGTGTATGTATTACATGCGTAAAGTGCACGTGCATGTAAACGTCTGTGCATGTGTGTCCTGTCCTGTCCTGTCCATGGACAGCTGTTGATTTCTTGCAAACCTTGAGGGCAGTGTCAGTGCTGTCCAGATCAAGGAACACATGGTTGAAAATCTGTTGAATACGATCAGTCACTTCGTTCAGAAGGGAAACCACAATTTAGCTTAGAGAAAACCAATAAACAGAATCATTTGAGACGTGCCTGCTTATTCTTGGTGAACAAATCTGAAACTTAAAACAAAATCATGAAAAGTGATTTTTTTTTTTTTCAGAAGGAAAAGTCGAAACGTTTTGACAACTAGTTTGTTGTTCACTGGGGGGAAAAAATTATCCAGACAATCAAATAGAATACAAGTAAATGTGAAAATATAAGACGAAAATGAAAAGAAAAAAAAATGAAAGAATTTTTGTTTCCTTTCTTGAATACTTAATGATGAACTGATAAACTTGAGCAGCATATTGAACACTTCAGACATCAAAAACATAGACAGCTATTTCCGATGCATATGTAGGCTATGCCAGCTGCCGTGTCCTTGTTTGGCTGGGAAACATGATGCTTCTGATCCATTGACAGTATCATCAATGGCTAGGATAACCTACACAACTGCTCAACGCGCATGCACGCGTGCGTTTGTATTTAGTCTGGTGGTGACCATCAGAATAAAGGGAGGAAATTGGGATGGGAAGGTTCAGTCTTTCAAGGTTGCTGTGACCACTGATCTGAACAGTGTTTATGTCTGTGACCTCCCTGATTGTCTGGTGGAGTGCGTCTGTACAGTGTTTGTGTCTGTGACCATGATTGTCTGGTGGAGTGTGTCTGTACAGTGTTTATGTCTGTAACCTTCCTAATTTCCTAGAGGAGTGTGTCTGTACAATATTGATGTCCGTGACCTGATTGTCTGCACATTGTTGATGTCTGTGCCCTCCCTGATTGGTGGAATGTGTGTCTACAGTGTTGATGTCTGTGACCTCCCTGATTGTCTGGTGGAGTGTGTCTGTACTGTGTTGATGTCTGTGACCTCCCTGATTGTCTGGTGGAGTGTGTCTGTACAGTGTTGATGTCTGTGACCTCCCTGATTGTTTGGTGGAGTGTGTCGGTACAGTGTTGATGTCTGTGACCTGATTGTCTGGTGGGGTGTGTCTGCACAGTGTTGATGTCTGTGACCTCCCTGATTGTTTGGTGTTGCATGTCTATACAGTGTTGATGTCTGTAACTTCCCTGATTGTTTGGTGGAGTGTGTCTGTATTGTGTTTATGTCTGTGACCTCCCTGATTGCTTGGTGGAGCGTGTCTGTACAGTGTTGAAGTCTGTGACCTGGTTGTCTGGTGGAGTGTGTCTGTACAGTGTTGATGTCTGTGACCTCCATGATTGTCAGGTGGAGTGTGTCTGTACAGTGTTGATGTCTGTGACCTCCCTGATTGTTCGTGGAGAGTGTCTGCACAGTGTTTATGTATGTGACCTCCCTAATTGCCTGGTGGAGTATCTGTACAGTATTGATGTCCGAGACTTGATTGTCTGGTGGAGTGTGTGTCTGTACAGTGTTGATGTCTGTGACCTCTCGGATTGTCTGGTGGAGTGTCTGTACTGTGTTGATGTCTGTGACCTCCCAGATTGTCTGGTGGAGTGTGTCGGCACAGTGTGTTGATGTCTGTGACCTTCCTGATTGTCTGGTGAAGTGTCTGTACTGTATTGATGTCTGTGACCTTCCTGATTGTCTGGTGGGGTGTGTCTGCACAGTGTTGATGTCTGTGACCTCCCAGATTGCCTGGTGGAATGTTTCTGTACAGTGTTAATGTCTGTGACCTCCCTGATTGTTTGGTGGAGTGTGTCTGTACAGTGTTGATGTCTGTGACCTCCCTGATTGTTTGGTGGAGTGCGTCTATACAATGTTGATGTCTGTGACCTCCCTGATTGTCTGGTGGAGTGCGTCTGCACAGTGTTGATGTCTGTGACCTCCCTGATTGTTTGGTGGAGTGCGTCTATACAGTGTTGATGTCTGTGACCTCCCTGATTGTTTGGGTGGAGTGCATCTATTCAGTGTTGATGTCTGTGACCTCCCTGATTGTTTGGTGGAGTGTCTGCACAGTGTTTATGTATGTGACCTCTCTGATTGTTTGGTGGAGCGCGTCTATACAGTGTTGTTGTCTGTGACCCGATTGTCTATAGAGTGTGTCTGTACAGTGTTGATGTCTGTGACCTTATTGTCTAGTGGAGAGTGTCTGTACAGTGTTGATGTCTGTGACCTGATTTCTGATAGAGTGTGTCTGCACAGTGTTGATGTCTGTGACTGATTGTCTGATAGAGTGTGTCTGCACAGTGTTGATGTCTGTGACCTGATTGTCTGATAAGAGTGTGTCTGTACAGTGTTGATGTCTGTGACCGACCTGATTTCCTAGAAGAGTGTGTCTGTACAATATTTATGTCAGTGACCCGATTGTCTGGTGGTGTGTCTGCACATTGTTTATGTCTGTGCCCTCCCAGATTGGTGGAGTGTGTTTGTACAGTGTTGATGTCTGTGACCTTCCTGATTGTCTTCTACAGTGTTTCTGTACAGCATTGATGCCTGTGACCTTCCTGATTGTCTGGTGTAGCATGTCTATACAGTTTTGATGTCTGTGTGACCTTCCTTATTGCCTGATGGACTGTGTCTGTACAGCGTTGATGTCTGTAACCTACCTGATTGGTGGAGTGCGTCTGTACAGTGATGTCTGTGGCCTCCTTGATTGTCTGGTGGAGTGTGTCTGTACAGTGTTGATGTCTGTGACCTCCACCAATGTGACCTCCCCCTGATTGTTTGGTAGAGTGTGTCTATACAGTGTTGATGTCTATGACCTCCCTGATTGTTTGGTGGAGTGTCTGTACAGTATTGAAGTCTGTGACCTGATTGTTTGGTGGAGTGTGTCTGTACAGTGTTGGTATCTGTGACCTCCCTGATTGTTTGGTGGAGTGCGTCTGTACAGTGTTGATGTCTGTGGTCTCCCTGATTGTCTGGTGGAGAGTGTCTGCACAGTGTTGATGTCTGTGACCTGATTGTCTGGTGGAGTGTCTGTACAGTGTTGATGTCTGTGATCTCTCTGATGGTCTAGTGGAGTGCGAGTGTTCAGCGTTTGTATGGAGCTTTCTATTTGCAGGCCATTCCGGAAATGACCAAGCTGCTTGAGAAGAAATGAAAATCGACGGCTTCTGCCGAGTTTATCGTTTACAGTATGCTATGTAGTTCACGATTGTGGTTAAAACTTCGAACGTTGGTTCCTGTGATATAAAACAAAGCAAGCATGCGAACATTTCTTCCCCCTTTTTCTTCATGCACAACACAGACTGGATTTTGTGAGTGTATCTTATCATGATCTTTTGTTATGTATTTAGTTGTTTGAGTGTTCACATTTCTGTGTATTACCAATATGCTTATAAGATGCTTCAAGGAAATATCCATGAACATTAACAGAAATAAACTGCATTGATGTTTTTAAACCAAACAAAAAAAAAACTGGCGTTGTACTTCAGTTGCTTCTATCCAGTCTTCAATTACTTCTCTGAACTGCTTCTGTCCCAGTCTTCGTTATTCAAATGTTGCCATGTGCAGAGAGAAATCGAGGTGGGAGGAGGAATGAGCGTAACATTTCTTGTCCATTATATAAAAATGCATACAAAAGAGTTCATAATGTAGTTAATGGAATGCCTTGGGCGACCTCACAGATGGGTATAATAGACAAGCAAAAATTGTTTTTGACTCAGCTTACCTACTGCATACATTAAAGATAGTGATATTATTTGCTTTGCACTTACGCAAAGCCTTTAAATTCTAACTTTAATGTGATCTCAATATTCAGGGTCTTTTTTTTTTTTTTTTTTAAATTACAATTGACATGCTTGATGATTGTTCGTTTTCAGTCTACTCTTTGCAGTTTTCTCAGCTATTGGTAGCACTGGCATGATCAGACTTGGCAGATTAATAATTGGAAACACAACCTTTCTAGCCATCCCCTACATGAAGGTGTCACCGAGTGTTAGTGGCCATTAACCTACAATTAAAATTTTCAGCAATATTTTCAATATTACAAATTGACTTTTCTGTAAAAACCATACCTCGTCTCCAGCAATTACTGTTTTATACTCTGATAAAAGACATATTACAATTATAAAGATGTTAGATTTAATCTACATTGGGATTTTAACATGATTTCTATCATGCAGAGACAGACGTCTAGATATTCAGCCCCTTTTTATAGCCTGCCTGTTTTTTTGACAGAATATTCAGCCCCTTTCTCAGTCTGTCTGCTTTGAGAGAATGTTCAGCCCCCTTTTCAGTCTGTCTGCTTTCATAGAATATTCAGCCCCTTTTAAATCTGTCTGCAAAACTCTTTTAGTCTGTCTGCTTTGGCAGGATATTCAGCCCCTTTTAAATCTGTCTGCTAAACTCTTTTAGTCTGTCTGCTTTGACAGGATATTCAGCCCCTTTTAAATGTGTCTGCTAAACTCTTTTAGTCTGTCTGCTTTGACAGGATATTCAGCCCCTTTTAAATCTGTCTGCAAAACTCTTTTAGTCGGTCTGCTTTGACAGGATATTCAGCCCCTTTTCAAGTCAGTCTGCCCTTACTGAAGGTTTCCTTTTCATTGATCAGTACTTGTATTGGTGTATCTTCGTTTGGATTTAAGTGGGGCGGAAGGGAAAGGGTAGGAGTGATTTCCTGTACATTTTGCCAATCGGCAGCATGGAGTTTACGTTAACAGCGAACGGGCTGATGACTCAAGCCTATCAAATCACAGCCTATAACAATGTCGCACTCCATGGAGTCTTTTTGGAGTTAAATATTTTGTTGACTCAATAACGTGCATACACTGCAGCGTTAAAACCTTTGGCAAACTTCCTGAACACATTAAAAGCGTTACATCTCTTAAAATTGCAATAATTTTGTATTTAAATTTTGAATACTTATCTGAAACCAATTAGCTGTCTGTCTGCTGAATCTGCGCATGTGCATTGTCAGTGTATGAGAGAATCCACTGCATCATTTAAAATGTACACTTCAGGTGATGGGGGTCATGGTGACTCGTCACGTAAACAGTGGTAGTCGGATATGGCAGTGGCTTGTGGGCGATTGCATTGTCAAGAATCTTCAACTAATATGGATCTTGAACGAGTTGCATCATCAGAAATGGATTAATAGCACTAAGGTGAGCACACAAGGCCGTGTAAGGTTATGGCTCATGGATAGTCCGAACTGTCGGCAGTGTATAGTCGAACGAGATCTGGTAAAGATCAAAGATGATTTGCCGTTACAGAAAAAAAACAACTTTATTTCGTGATTCTGCCTAGTATCGTAGCCTCCACTGATTAGAAATTAATCATTGCAAACAGAGAAGTTAGTAGCTTGCAGGTCTGGTAAGCTGTATGCAACATATGGCTTGTTTCTCTGTCATTTTAAGAGTCTAACTATAAATACAAGCATTTGATGTATGCAGCATATGTTTAGATCCGGATTCAATTCTCTGATTGGGAAATATGTTGGACAGCATGCCTCAAGTGTCAGGCCCCATCCCCTCCTTCCGTCCAGTGTCATTCACATGGGTTCACTGCAGCGTTTGTGTCATCTCAGCTACTGAACGGATCCTGATCCACCCTTAGATCCACTTCTGCACCACACATCCATACCAACATTTCGTTGCCTTGTCCTTCTTTCAACAGAATTTTAACAACTTTAGTGCTGTCCAGATTTCCTTCCATTTTGCTGACAACACAAAAGTTTTCAATAAAGCACACTTTGAAGATCAATTTGCACTTTTCACAGCAAAACTCAAATGAATGTCACTTAGCATTTCCGTTCAAATCACTCTTTATTGCACAAGCTCTCTGTAATTTCATGTAAATTGAAGAAAACACACACACACACACACACACACACACACACACATACAGTATTTATCAAAAAAGAAGAAAAAAAAAGATCAGCACAAATAAAACTTGTTTAAATACACCACACACCAACTAATGAAAGACATGGTAGATATTCAAAGCACAAACTGGTATGTCAACAAAAGGATGGTGACATTCAGCTTCCTTTGTGCTTTTTCTTTCTTATAATTCAGGTAAGACTACAGGTCCTCGTCCGATGTGGCATCCTCTGTCTCCCCAAAGCGTTCCAGCAGCTCAAGCAGCACTGACAGTCTCTCAGAGACCTGCAACAAAACAACAAACAGACTGAAAATAGACTTGCTCCTCACTGAGGACCACTCTCAATACAATAAGCTTTGCAGGCTAGAATATACATGGTCTACTTATGCCATATCAGCAGTCTGAATTATCTTTGTTTTTTGTTCTTTATCATGAGAGATACTGTTGCGCTGCATATCACTCCGTGATCTTAGTTCTGAGCAGGAAGAAGAAAAAGAATCCCTAAATGAGCTGTGGGAACTGTTTAGGTTCATGAAAAGGGAGCAGCCGTTTCAAGTCTCTCCTGTGATAGAAGTCAATTCGTGACTGGTTGGTTTAATGTGTACTTTGATTTCAAAGCATCTTTCATTAACTACTGATTCTTTTCTTGATAAGAAAGAAATTGCTGAAATTATGGTGGACAGATAGCTAAAAAAATAAGTTTTCAGCTTATTCAAATCAGTTCCAAGCTCAATATGCCTGACAATCTGTTTCTGTTAAGAACCAGCCACCACTATCTTTAGGGTACAAGGATGTGTTCTCTCCCTACAGAAACAATTGTTTCATTGTTGCATATTTGCAGGGTTCAGGGATATTGGCATGTATAGGCAGGGCACAGGGATTGATGTATATTTGCAGGGTACAGGGATATTGATATACGTTTTCAATTTCAGGGTTTTGGGATATTGACATACATTTGCAGGGTTCAGGGATATTGGCGTATATTTGCAGGGTACAGGGATATTGATATACATTTTCAGGGTTCAGGGATATTGACATATATTTGCAGGGTCCAGGGATATTGGGCGTATATTTGCAGGGTACAGGGATTTTGATATACATTTTCAGGGTTCAGGGATACTGACATACATTTGCAGGGTTCAGGGATACTGACATACATTTGCAGGGTTCAGGGATATTGACATACATTTTCAGGGTTCAGGGATATTGACATATATTTGCAGGGTACAAGGATATTGACATATATTTACAGGGTACAGGGATACTGACATATATTTGCAGGGTTCAGGGATACTGACATACACTTTCAGGGTTCAGGGATATTGACATATATTTGCAGGGTACAGGATATTGACATACATTTGCAGGGTTCAGGGATACCGACATATATTTGCAGGGTTCAGGGATATTGACATATATATTTGCAGGGTTCAGGGATACTGCCATATATTGCAGGGTTCAGGGATACTGACATATATTTGCAGCGTTCAGGGTACTGGCGTCTGTTTGCAGGGTACAGGGATATTGGTGTCTAATTTCAGGGTTCAGGGATATGGGCGTCTGTTTGCAGGGTACAAGGATATTGGTGTCTATTTTCAGGGTTCAGGGATACTGGCGTCTGTTTGCAGGGTACAGGGATATTGGTGTCTATTTTCAGGGTTCAGGAATACTGGCGTCTGTTTGCAGGGTTCAGGGATATTGGTGTATATTTGCAGGGTACAGGGATATTGGCGTATATTCGCAGGGTACAGCGATATTGGCCTGCTGGGGAAAGTCTGCAGGTATAGCACACATTGTGTACTAAACATGTATAGGTATGGTTAGCATGTTGGGTTAATATAATGGATTAGTGGTTCACTTTGAGCCTTTTCACAAGAATACATTCTTTTTTTTGTTTGTTTGTCACTAGTAATATGCAGAAAAAAGAATAACACCCCTTCAAACTTCATAGATGTAGACCAATACAGCATACTTCTCTTTATAATTAAGGTTTTGAAATGACTACCATAAGTGCAAACTTCTTTTCTCTTTCTGATTTAGTAATTCTTTGTTCTACATATGTAAACACAAATATGCATTGCAGAAACCCACACACTTTATAATAAGAAAGTGCTTATGGGGCAAACATTTTCAAAACTAACCAGAATTCAGTGTGCTAATAAGAGACAATGTTGGTTATGGAACTGAAACCACACATCTGCATATACACTGGCATCTAAAACCCTGGATATGACTGTGGAAGACAATTTGGTTAATCTTTCATATATTATCTTATAAAAGTTTGTACACTCACAATCCCAACAGCATTAAAGTCTGCAGACTGTAGTCTGCAAAATCACAATAACCATTCTGTTAATTTTTGTAGTCCCCATCAAAGTTCCATGATTCAGGTATCAAACATGCATTGAAACGTTAACAATAAACGTACAGGAACTTTTGTTTTTTCTTTCTTCTTTCCCAAGCAAGACCTGCACGACTCATCCTTGATGAGACGACCATTTTTTTAATCCCACCCTTAACAGGCAGCCACATCTTGTTACTGGGAATGAGGTGTGAACATGACACCAGTATGCATGCGTTTTATTTCTGTGTAGTCCATCCCACCGGCACACGATGGCTCTCTCTTCTCTGAATGGTGGAATGGGGTTTAAAACCCATGTCAGCATTATGCATGTGTTCCTGCATGGGACATCAGTTCAAAGTGTCACGCAAAGGACCAGGAAAGGGACTGGAGTCTACACAGGTCTTAACTCCACAGAGAAAACTCCTTCCAATGCAGCTGTCTCCAGAGGGAATCAAACCCAAGACACTGGAACAAGAGTATAACACCTCACCCACAAGGCCCCATACCAGAAAAACAACGAAGACAGCAGACAGACCCACAGTTCCCCCTAATCCAGACCCCCTGCAACTGGGCCCCCCACCAGTTCATACCTGCTGAGATGTCACGGTCTGCAGTTTGACAGCGATGTCATGGCAGGTGTCTGCAGTGTCCCCATAATCCCGCACCATCTCCAGAATCAGTTTGTCCTGCTCCCTGAATAAAGCACATGTACCAATCATTTGAGGTGTCTGTGATGAATCATCGTAACCAATCATAAGCTATGCTGGGTTATAGGTTTAAAAGGTTAAAATCATATAAATTGTATAGGCAGTGATCTAACAGAGATTTGGTATGAAAAATACCTTCCCCCCCACCCCCCAATCAACCGCTTTAACCTTCCCTGACCTGAATCAGGTACCCATTTACTGCTTAGATAATAGAGAGGGTTTTCATAACATAAAGTCTGACCCTACAAGTAATTCCGAAAGTAATTTGTTAGCTCCGCTGCAGAGCGTTCTATCCCTTCTGCTACATGCTGATAGTCACAGGTCTACAGAACACAACAGCAGGAAAAATTGCTAACACTTGTAAAACAGAATCACAGGGAGAGAAAAGGACAGGTTCACTGAACACAACAGCAGGAAAAATACCTAACAGTCGGACCGGCATCTGGCAAGCATGTAGACATCACCAGCTCAGCAAAAAAAAAATCAAAATGCAACAAGCACTCGCCTGCAACTCCACCTTGCCCTCGTACTTTATCACATCCTGTCATCTGATTTCATTTTGTACTATATCATATTCTTGTCAGCAGGTAAAATTCTGGGCATTCTTTTTAAGAGGACTGCAAACAGTCCTATGAACATTCAGATAACTACTATCATAAGAAGAAACACAATCTTATGGCTACATCATTTGAGTGTTTAATTCAAGAACAGCCTGACTATGCATTGTAACTGCCCAATGTAGGATGAATACAGTGGTGCTGATTTCGGGAGAGGAGGGGGGGGGGGGGACAACAAACAAACAAAAAGAAAGAAAAAAAAGAATGAAATAACATATGCTCTTGTTTTAAAGACGAAAGCTCATGAAGACCTACAGAGAGACTTATGCCCCAAAATGTGGCCTGTCCATATTGTTGCCAGCGACAAATTGGGCAGGCTTGGGTATCCTAATTGTTGCCGAAACCCAAATTGTCACCCACTGCAACAAAATGGGCAGGGATGCGATTAACCTCTCTGAGAGAAGGAACTGATGGGCTGATTTCACTTCTGGTGTGATTTTATCTGTGCGTTTCCACTTTGGTGGAAAGGGCAGGCTATTTACATCGGTGAGCCATCTGTATGGTACCAATGGCTAAACATGTACAACAAAACAACCCTAATCTGGCACATGACCACTGCAGAACATTAAGGTTTTCTTTTTTTTTTTCATTGAAATTAATGTTCTGTGCTTTTTTTTTTTTTTTAATGCATATTGTAAGGCAAACTGGGTGTAACTTACAACTGCTTTTGATTATTTCTGACTTGGAGGAGGGCCAGCGTTAGCCATGTACAAGGGTATTGGATAATGAAGATGAAAGTATGTACCAGGTGATGTCAAATAAAATGTCTTTGCACTTTTTTTCAACACTGCAGTATCAACAGAACTGCACAAAAACCAAGAACAGTGAAAATAACGAAAAAGCAAACAGAAGAAATGCTAAGTGAAAAAAAAAAAAAAACACACACAAATCTGAATCAAAATTGTTCTTTCACTCTGTGTGTGTGTGTGTGTGTGTGTGTGTGTGTGTGTGTGTTGTGTTTTTTTTCTATTTATACAAAATATGTAGGTAAAAGGATGTGTACTTTCTGTACGTATACTGCAAGAAATGTGCAAACTGTTTTTCTCTTTATACACCATGAACCCTGCAAATTGCAAACCCTACAATAATTGAAATTAACAACAACAACAACAACAAACATTTTGGGAAACAAACTGACAAGAGCCATAGTCAGAAGGACGAAATGAACTGAGAGCTGAGAGAACAATGACAAGGAACATCAACATCATCACTCTTGTGATCATCCTTACTATCATAGTTGTTGATTTAGTTGTTGTTACAAGCTATGAAAAATAGAAGAATGCAATGAAAGACAACTTGTGATACAAAGCAAACTTTTTTGCTAGTTTATTGATTTCTTTCCTTTTCTTAAATTTGTTGTTTCGACTGTTAATGGTTTTCTTTGTAGCGGTGTATTATAAATGCATAATAAAAAAAAAAAACAACTTTCAATTAATGTTACCAAACATGCACTGTTGAGTTCATTATTTTGATAAATGACTCCCACTGCCAAAATATACCACATCAGAAACAACTGCCAAAGAACGAGCATGATAATAGCATTGAACCAGCGATTACCATCTATGGTCAAAATGATGCATGGGGCAGATTACTGGATTCTGGAATAAAACACACAGCCACCGACATAAACCACCTGGCCCATCCAAACAAACTCTACGCATCCAAAGTTTTTTCCATGTCCACGCTACACTGAAGAGTCGGCGTCTTTACCAGCAAATGTCTTTTGGTGAAAACTGTTAGTGTCTGGAATAGTTTCCAGAAATGACAGAGTATATGACACCCCCCCAACCCCACCCCACCCCCTCTCCACAAAAAAACGATAGACTCAGAGAGAGAAATTATAATGCGCCCTTCCACACCACTCTATGCACACAAACACATATATACAGTCTGTTCATGTCTTACAACATACATATTTTTCAGCAAAATTTCACTGACACACCAGCTTCTACAAATCTGGGAACAATGACAGAAGTTTCACATCGAGCAAAAAATAGCCACCCACGAAGCTTCAGATTTTGTAAGTAAGCTGTTGATAAAGCCCACAGCAAGTTGATAAAAAAAGTTAGGCCTACACCTCTTCAGGCTAACCTGCACCACTTTGACTGAAGCAATTTGTCAGCATCAAATATCACTGGAAACAATTTGGGGACTGAGGCTACACCCAATGGTCTCCAGCAATATCTTCGTTTCAACAACAAAATTGGGCCTGTCTGAATTGTTGCTAGAAACAATAGGAGGCATAACAGACCTAAGAGAAGGAAAAAAACCGCTTTGAAACAAGTATTTTTTTTTTCACACTTACTTGTCCAAACAAATACCTGATCCCCATCTGGCATAGAATGCCATTTTAATCAGGATCCCCCCCCCCTCTCCCAATCTAAATTGGGAGAGCAGGGAGCTAACTTGGCCTCAATCCCCAGATGGACTAGCCAGAGTGATCACCTTTAGTGAGTTCACAACATTGTCTCATGTTAGAAATAGTCCAGCTTTTGTCTTTTCCACAGAGGATGAACATGCCTCTTTCTGCTCCACGATTTTCAGTCTTCAATACAACATGGATTCCAGCAAACAACAGCTCTAATTTGCTTTTCTCTTGGAGGGAGAAGAAGCTTTTTTTTTTACCTGATTCATGTTGAGGTATTTGGATTGATGATTCCTTTAAGTTGCAGTCCATTGCTGCTTGTTTGCAACAGTCATCCCCTTCGTTGCTTGCCTAGGCTTCACCCAAGTCTGCTCTGAAAGCTTTGACTTCAACACTTCTCATATTTGCTCCTCTTGTCATAAGTGGCACTCCCTTGAAGATTTACACCAGACCTGTGTTCCCCATTCTTGTGTTGTTTAATTGGTGCGACGTTCAGTCGGGTGCTATATGACATATGGTCTGCAGATTCAACGTTCGTGTCATTTTGAAGATGGTCTGCCAGTTTGGGCAACAGGTGGCTGCCTCTCCCAGCCATACCTATTCAGCACCGGTTCCAAGGCCAGTGGGGATAGCGTGTTCCACACTCTTAACCCCTGTAATGGAAGAGGAGTGGCTGAGGAATATTACCTAGGTGGGCTGGGGAAGACGCATGCCCCCGTTTGCTGCACAAGTTTGGATTGTGAGAAGTTTAACCGAAAAGAGGTCCTTGATGCAATAGGGCAAGTCTTGGTTTGTGGCTGGGAGGATGGGGCAACCTCTGACCATCAAAATGAAGGTATGTTCAGTGTGAGTGTAGGAGAACGTCTTGGATGAGGAAGAAGAGGTTCTGAATAATGATGATTACAGTGATGATGTTCCTGTGTCAAGTTCAGGATTTTCACTCACTCTGATGACTGTTGATGATGCTTGGTAAATCACACAACACTCTCCCGCTTCGTATTTTGATCCTTCTCCCCTCCTACCTCTCCCTCACAGGGGGGTTCATGTGAAGTCATCTTTTTCTTCAGGACTGTTTCAGGTGAAGTGATTCAAACGCTCTGTCCAGTAGAGTCACAGTTTCAAAACATGTTCATTCACTGATTTGAAGTGTGCCTTCTATAAAACAAAAAAACAAAAACTCTTGACTAGTTGACACATGGAATGCCTTTTTTCTGAGCATCTTCCTCTCACTGAAATAAGGCACGTGGCAGTGCATGTCAAATGCCTAATCCATTCCCACACCTGTGGACTGTTTGACCAAACCCAAGTTCAATAGTTTTCTTTTGTTGTTTGAGCTAATCCTGTCTACAAAGCCAGAAATGCCGTTTTTTGAGCAAGTCATGTCGGTGATGACACTTCCTGATTGTCAACTATCTGCCAAATAATCAAATAGATTATCCCATTCCTGCAGCGATGTCATCAGTCAAAACGTAACACGGGCAGTGAGTTCAGTGCACCAGCCTAATCATTTCTTATCTCATCATGTCTCTATCTCACTGGTTCACCGTTTGATTCATGCAGTCATGTACAATAATGGTAGAAGAAAAAGGAAGGAAAGGGACAAACCTAGGGTTTCTTTGAAGCAAACTCCTGTCCAGGACCCTTCACCATTTCTGAATTTCCCTTCCCAAGGTCTCTGAGGTTTCACAATCCTAGTATTTCTCCTGCTTCTTGCTTTTTGCAGCCTTTCTTAATGTGGGCCTTCACATCCGATGCTTGGGTCTTTTCATTGATAAGGGATGGCCATGAAGATGTCTCAGAGCCAGCTGGAACAAGTTCTCCCTCCAAAGGGCATCACCCCGTCCATCCAATGAAAATCCTCATGAATTTACCCATACCTGCAACCATGACAGAATCAGTTCAAGGCCATGGACATGGAGAGGCAATCGAAACCAAGGTCACTATTACAGCAGGGCATGAAGGGCCACAGCATTTCAGACCTTTTTTTTTTTTTTTTAATGTTTATCGATCAGGATGAGAATGATAAAAGTGATGCTACAGATTTCCATTCTGGTCTGAGACTGCATGACAGGGCTGTACTCTATGCGTACTTTCATAATATATCCTAGCATCAACCAGACCTGAGAGATACAAGCACCTGTAGTGTTGGTCAGGAAACTGGAGCACCACTCTCAGACACACATCAATGAAGTGGATGAAACACCACTCTGTGGTCCCAGTCTTCCCAACTGAGCCTGTAGCAAATTCAACTCTGGGTAGAAGCTGGGCGGGATAGAAAATTCCCACAAATAAATGTCTCTGATGGGAATCGAACCCACAGCTTTCCAGGCATCAGTCTGCGATGCTTTCCACTTTGCCACACCGGTTAGTTTTATGACATACTTACCTGTCTCAACTATAGAACACCCTTCCTCCATCCTGCATAGTTGGTTGGTGAAAGGGACAAAAACCAAGCTAGTCCGCACATGGCGCAATGTTGTGAACTCACTGGGGGCAATCACTCTGACTGGCCTACCTGGCGACGGGGGCAAAGTTAGCTCCCTGCTCCCCTAATTTTCTTTTTGCTGTTTTGTTTTTGTTTTTATTTTATTTTGATCCTGATAATATTGCGTTCCATGCAAAGTGGTGATAAGGCATTTGTTTGGACAGGTATGTGTAACGTAAAACTACTTTCGGTAGTATAATTCCTACTTTGTCCATTTCATGTCCTGTTCGTTGGTCTCTCCGTGCTGCTGATTTTCCCCGGCAGTGTTGAAGCCGGAGGATGAGGCTGCAGCGTCCTGTGCTGCCCTGCCTGTGTGCTCCTTGTCCCCTGGGGGATTCTGCTGTTCTGTGTGACTGGAGCCACCCTCTGGCATGGCCCGCTGCACAGCACAGGCCAGGGGAATTCTGTTTACTTCAAAGTGTCACTTTGAACAGTCTTTTTCTTCTTTTAACCCAGACATGAGTAAACACACACACCCTGTAAGCGCAATACGCGCACCATGCGCACATTCACACACATCGTAATACATGACACAGTAAAAGTGCACTTGGAGTGAATATGTGAGAAAATGTGAGAAAATGTCAGCTGTTATGCTGAAACTGAAAGATGCATTCACTATAAAAAAAAAGGCAATAAATATGACCAAGCATAACAGAATATACAATAAAATAACCACACATACAGACACACACATGTGCGCACACACATACACTCATACACACATACACACACACACACACACGCACACACACTGTCGGTCAACTCCTATGTCATTCTTTTTTTCCAGGTTGAAAGGAGAATCAATCTTTGTAACTAAAACGAACAATATTTAAAAGTAAACTGATTTTGAAAAAAAAAAAATGCATTATTGAGAAGCATGAAATGTGATGACTAAAACATTCCCAGCATTCATCGCTGTCCTACCTCAGCCACGTCCTGTGCCAAGACAGCGCTGTCCGAGAACCCCAAGGACACGGAGACACAGCCCTGCGTCCCAGTCTCCCTCATCTGACTGAACAGGTCATTCATGGAGTCATCCGACATCAGAGGCATGGGCAAGGCAGTGGCATGTTGTCCTTCCTCACAGCTCAGCGCTGTTGAGTGTGTTCCCTCCGTTTGGACCACTGTCCTTTGACATGATGAAGGTGACGAACCAGCTCCAGAATCGGGCATCACATCCCCACCTGATCCCCCCGGACTGGAAGACATGGACACCTGTAACAGACTTGCAAAACTTCCCTGCTGGATCTTCTCCATGGGTGAAGAGATGGTGGGAAGACTTGTGTCCTCTTCAGATGGATCTGGAAGCTCTTTGCTGCATGGGATGGTGGCACACTGCTGGTCAGCCATGCCTGACTGACTCCCTTCAGTGCCTGGCTGAGACTGCTCTCCGGCAATGTCAGCACCGGAACGTCGTCGACATAAGGTGGTCACAGTAGGATTTACACAAGACACAGGTAGCCCAGCTCTGTCTGCAGCATGAGGCACAGGTAGCATGGGCCAGTCTACATCTGTTTCCTCCTTAATTGGAAGGGCAGGCCCTACAGTGTTGGTGACAGCTGTAGAATCAGCGCAAGGGGACGCACTGCTGGTTTCCCGCAATGCCACTGAAGGTCCACTAACCCCACTGGCAAGCTGGTTACTACCGGAAGCGGATTCAACCCTCGCCAGAGGCTGAGTCTTCGTAGCCATAGGACCCTCATTAACAGACTCTTCGTTTATACCTACACTCTCACCAGCCCATGCTTTCTCTTTTCCTTTCATTTCACCAGAGAAAACGGCTGCAGTGTTCATTTTAGGAGGCAGAACTGCATCTGCAACACCTGCAGCATCAGTTTCTTCATTCTGAACAGGTGTGGTTTGACAGTTCTGTGAAGAGAGTGCTGAACCTTGATTCTCATCCAATGGGTGTGTACCCCTCGATCCCTCTGATGGTGGAGGACCCACAAGGCAAAGGGCATCAGAAGGGAGGGCCATGGAGGGTGGACCATTCCATGTCCAATGTCTTTGCCTAATGGGAGTGGTTTGCCCTGGGGGAACTGTCCTGATATTGACCAGGCCTTTACCACCGACAGTTCTGCCAGGGTGGCCACTCATCACAGGGGAGGAGCACGATTCAACTGTAGATGTTTTAGCTACGGAACTGGTATGAACAATCAGTTGAGAAGACTTTGTGGTGCGTAATGATGGCAGTGTGGTATCAGGTGTCCAAACTTTGGATGCTACAGATGAAACAAGGCAACTTTGCCCAGATGCAGATTGTGACACGTGTATACCAGATCTTGCACTGGATTTTCGACGGGAAGTATTGATGCTGAAGACAGAACCTGACGTAGCAGACACTGAAGTAGTGGCCACAGGGACCTCAGGATCGCGACGCCTTGCACGGCGGTGTGATATCTGGGGTGACGCTGTGGGGGTGCAGCACGCAACACAGTGTTTACCTGGATGGTCCCTTTGCTTGGTCTGACCTGAACCATGTGCTTCTTTGATCTGAACTGTGTTCTTCTACATGCTGACCTGAATGGTTCTTTCCTTTATTCCGACTTAAATTCTGGCCTTGCTGTTCCTTTTGTCTATTCTTACCTGGTGTTCGTTTCTTCTGACTTGTTCTAACAACAGGTGACCCCCCAAGGAGGGCTGTGCCATTAGGTGCTGCTGATTTAGGAAGAATTCTCACACACTGAATGGGATACCTCAAGGGCGAGATCGTCACTGAATCAGAACACTGGGAACGCACAGTCCCAGGACGAGGACTGTTCATAGTATGGGACAGAAACTTTCTGGTCCTTGACTTGGATGTAACTTTCATGTCAACATTCGGAGATGTTTTGATCTTAGACATGGAAGGAAATTTCACAACCAGGGCTGGAGTTTTCTTCTTCCTCGACGTACGTCGACTTTTCACAGTAGAGTCTTGAGATCTGCTAGTCTTGCTAGCACGTCCACTTTTCACAGTCGAGTCTTGAGATCTGCTAGTGTTGCAAGCACGTCCACTTTTCACAGTAGAGTCTAGAGACTTGCTGGTCTTACTACCACCCCTACTTTTCACTTTCGAGTTTTGAGGAATGCTGGACTTCGGTGCATGTCGACGTTCAGCAGATGGGGCTCTTGGTTCACGAGTGTGTTTGACAACTGCCCACTGTTCACTGTAAGGATTTCAGACACACATGGATCTGTCTGGGTCATTCTGTTCATAGATGCTGGTGGGTTCTTCAATGAAGGGAATTCTTGCAAACCCTGTTTAAGGATTTGTGGATTTTCCCCTGTGGTCAGTTCACTGCAGCTGGTCCTAGACATGCATGAAGTTCTCTGTCTGTGTGCCTTTGGTTCACCGACACTTGATCCATCAGGACACACCAGTGCAGGGACTGCAGATGGATTCCAATACATGTGAGGTTCTGGAAGTCTGTGGCCTGCAGCCTTACTCTCTCTGTTCCCCCCTGCAGCCACTCTGACCAAGTAGACAGGTTCATTTTGTGAAGATTGTTTCGGTACTTCTGTTGCTCAGATCTTCAACCTTTACTTCCACAACAGGACTCGGGGGAGTGTGTCCCTGAGATGGACAGTGTGATGCAGCTTCAACAGGGTGCCGGTCCTGTCTTCAGACGCCGGCTCTGTGCACTGCTGGCGTGGTTCAGTTTGACCTGGCTGTTCATCTTGTTCATTCTGACCTGGCTGTTCATCTTGTTCATTCTGCCCTGCCTGTTCATCTAGTTCATTCTGACCTGGCTGTTCATCTTGTTCATTCTGCCCTGCCTGTTCATCTTGTTCATTCTGCCCTGGCAGTTCATCTTGTTCATTCTGACTTGGCTGTTCATCTTGTTCATTCTGACCTGGCAGTTCATCTTGTTCATTCTGACTTGGCTGTTCATCTTGTTCATTCTGACCTGGCAGTTCATCTTGTTCATTCTGACCTGGCTGTTCATCTTGTTCATTCTGCCCTGCCTGTTCATCTAGTTCATTCTGACCTGGCTGTTCATCTTGTTCATTCTGCCCTGCCTGTTCATCTTGTTCATTCTGACCTGGCAGTTCATCTTGTTCATTCTGACTTGGCTGTTCATCTTGTTCATTCTGCCCTGCCTGTTCATCTAGTTCATTCTGACCTGCCTGTTCATCTTGTTCATTCTGACCTGGCAGTTCATCTTGTTCATTCTGACTTGGCTGTTCATCTTGTTCATTCTGACCTGGCAGTTCATCTTGTTCATTCTGACTTGGCTGTTCATCTTGTTCATTCTGACTTGGCTGTTCATCTTGTTCATTCTGACCTGCCTGTTCATCTTGTTCATTCTGACCTGCCTGTTCATCTTGTTCATTCTGACCTGGCTGTTCATCTTGTTCATTCTGACCTGGCTGTTCATCTTGTTCATTCTGACCTGGCTGTTCATCTTGTTCATTCTGACATTTCTCACGCTCGTTCTGATGTGGATGCTCTGCTTGCTTGTTCTGACCTAACTGTTCTTCTTCGTACTGCTCTAAACATTCTTCTGGTTCATTCTGATCTAAATGTTCTTCTTCATTCTGATCAAAATGTTCTTTATTCTGATGTAAATATTCCTCTCGTTCATTCTGACCTGACTGTTCCTCTTGTTCATTCTGACCTGACTGTTCTTCTTGCTTATTCTGATGTCGATGTTCCTCTTGTTTAGTCTGATCAGGATATTTTAGTTCATGTTGATCTAAATATTCCTCGTGTTTATTCTTACTTAGCTGTTCTTGTTCATTCTGATTTGCATGTTCCTGTTCTTCATTCTGATTTGGATCTTCCTGTTCTTCAATCTGATTTGCATGTTCCTGTTCTTCATTCTCGTTTGCATGTTCCTGTTCTTCATTCTGATTTGCATGTTCCTGTTCTTCACTCTGATTTGCATGTTCCCGTTCATCATTCTGATTTGGATTTTCCTGTTCTTCATTCTGATTTGCATGTTCCTGTTCTTCATTCTGATTTGCATGTTCCTGTTCTTCATTCTCATTTGGATGTTCCTGTTCTTCATTCTGAATTAGATGTTCCTGTTCTTCAGTCTGATTTGCACGTTCCTGTTCTTCAGTCTGATTTGCATGTTCCTGTTCTTCATTCTGATTTGCATGTTCCTGTTCTTCATTCTCATTCAGATGTTTCTGTTCTACATTCTCATTTGGATGTTCCTGTTCTTCATTCTCATTTGGCTGTTCCTGTTCTTCATTTTGATTTGAATATTCCTGTTCTCCATTTTGATTTGAATATTCCTGTTCTCCATTTTGATTTGAATTTTCCTGTTCTTCATTCTGATTTGGATGTTCCTGTTCTTCATTCTCATTTGGATGTTCCTGTTCTATTTTCTGATTTGGATGTTCCTGTTCTTCATTCTGATGTCTGTGTGCTTCATGTTCGTTCCAGCCTACATGTTCTGTGTGTTCTTTCATTGCTGATTCACCACAGGCCAGCTCCACACTGTCAGAATTCTCCCCCACACCTGATGTCGATGAAACAGAATCATCAAGCACAGGGGAGAGTGTGTTCACTGGAGCTGCCTCTGCACACTGGCACATGCTCCTCCTGTGGGGGTCCTCCTGCTCCTCCTCCCACCCCGGTGTAGTACTGCTGGGGTTCTGGGACAAGTCTTCCCTACGTGAAGACCTCACCTTTGTACAGCAGGAGGAGCATACCACATTCACGGTGATGCTCACTTCTGGCGCAGTGCCATCGATGCTAGACCCATGGCTCTGAGACATGATCTTCACCCTGGCACTGTCAACATTTGGAGATCCAGACGGAGATCTCCTTTCTGTGGATGACCTCTCACGCCCTTCACTGTCGCTGGAACCACCCCCAAACAAGTTCTGGATGGTTTGCTGAAGCGAGTTCAGCTGAACGTCCAAACTGTTTTTTCACTTCTTCTCTCACAGGGCATGACTGGGAATCTGGAATCCTCTGAATCGTGCATGTTTTGTCCGTGCTGAGGTGGCTGGTTTGTGGAGAAGGATTGTGCCAGCTACACCAGGTTTGGGATCCTCAGGCTGATATGGCGCTGAAGTGGTTGTCCCTTCACTGGAACTCTGCTCAAGATGTGGAGTGCTCCCCCCTTCATTACGTTCTAAAGATGGGGATGTTTTTTTCCTGTCCTTTTCCGTTTCGGAGATGGCGATCTGCCTTCTGATAAGGCATACCTGTTCCCACTGATGGCAATGATCTATTTTCTGCAAGTGTGTTCCTCTGTTCTACACAGGACAGTCTGTCTACTGCTGCAGTGTGTTGTACCACAGACAGTGATATGTCTTCTGTATAGCTCTGTTCCATCAATGGAGTTCTGTTATCAGTTTCTGTCTGGTCTACAGACAAAGACAGGAATTTGCTTTTTTCCATAATCAAAGCTCTCTCATCTACTACACCGTCATGTGCAGATGGGCTATCTTTTGGATCAATCTGTTTCAAAGATGAGGATCTACCTTGAGTCCTGTTTTCTTCTGCAGACAGGGACTGCTCATCTTTTTGTTCTACACTTGGGGATTTTTCTTCCCTCATTTTCTGAACCACGGATGAGGATCTATGTTCTATTACGTGTTGATCTCCAGTTGTGGGCTGGTCAAATGCCTTTCCTCTCTCAGGACTCCGTTCCACCATATCTAATTCAGGTGGAATTTCTTCTGCTACACTGTCTGGACAAGCTGCGCCAAGTGTATCACCAGATTCAGACCCCACCTGTCCAGCCAATGTTCCACGACTGCCAGACATCACCTGTCCAGTCAATGTTCCACAACTGCCAGTCACCACCTGTCCAGCCAATGTTCTACAACTGCCAGACATCACCTGTCCAGTCATTGTTCCACAACTGCCAGTCACCACCTGTCCAGCCAATGTTCTACAACTGCCAGACATCACCTGTCCAGTCATTGTTCCACAACTGCCAGTCACCACCTGTCCAGCCAATGTTCTACAACTGCCAGACATCACCTGTCCAGTCATTGTTCCACAACTGCCAGTCACCACCTGTCCAGCCAGTGTGCTACAACTGCCAGACATCACCTGTCCAGCCCAGTGTGCTACAACTGCCAGACATCACCTGTCCAGCCAATGTGCCACAACTGCCAGTCATCACCTGTCCAGCCAGTGTTCCACAACTGCCAGACACCACCTGTCCATCCAATGTTCCACCACCGCCAGACATCACCTGTCCAGCCAATGTTCCACAGCTGCCAGACATCACCTGTCCATCCAATGTTCCACCACCGCCAGACATCACCTGTCCAGCCAATGTTCCACAGCTGCCAGACATCACCTGTCCATCCAATGTTCCACCACCGCCAGACATCACCTGTCCATCCAATGTTCCACCACCGCCAGACATCACCTGTCCATCCAATGTTCCACAGCTGCCAGACATCACCTGTCCATCCAATGTTCCACAACTGCCAGACAGAGATGTCTTCACTGCTCCCAACGTCTGATCTGTTTCAGTGCCAGCAGCGTCTGGTCTGGTCATGTTCAGTCCCATGAGACTGTCCCCTGCTCCAACAAAAGGCGCTTGTTTGATGGCCGGTGAACATGCAGGGCCATTCTGGGTTCCAGCGCACTCCACCAGGCCCATGCTTATTTCTCTCTCAAAAGTGATATTGGACGAATTTAAAACTGGCGCTGGACTTCTCTCTCGTCACAAATTTCAAAACTGTTCCTGGAGATGACTTCCTGGGGATTGTCTAGTGGACCAACTCCTTGGTTCATGCCAACAGAACCAGACTCCTGCCGACCAGTCAAAAGAGCCTGATGCATTTGACAAACTCTGGTCAGATGGCATATCGGAAGTCACAAGCGTGTGCATCAGACTTTGAGATGCCTCCGAGCTGAGAGGTGAAACCTGTGTACTTAGACTCAATTCTGTGCTCCTCTCTGCGTTTGTCTCTGCCATCATCATGGTTTTGTGTACAGGGGGATTTGAAACAGACAGATGGTCCACCCGACCCTCATCTGCCTGGTCTGGTGTGTGTGGAGTCTGTTCTGTCATCAGAAACACTGGCCTGTTCTGCTGGCCTGGGAAGTCTCCTGGAGAAACTGTCTGTGAGAACACCTGATGGAGGTACCCACTGTGAAACAAGTCGTCTCGGCCAAAAGCATTCTTCTGACACAACTTTAGCGTCCTTCCTTGTCAGAGTGAAGGTTGGCTGCTGACAGGTGACTACCACAGGGCTGTTCAGGGGCACCAGTCTCTGTCCTATCCTCCAGCTGTGGCCCTTGCTGACCAGGTGGTCCTCCATCATGGGGAACTGCAGAACCTGACACCTGGCCATAATCGTCCAGCTGACTGGCCGTCAGCTGACCTTGGGCAACCGCTGTGCTGACCTTGAGGATATCCCCGAAATGAAGGGGGACGTAGATGTTGGAGGGGGTGATGATGGCAGTGGGCTTTTCGCTGGTTGGCAAGGAAAGAGGAGCTGATCTGGCAGGGTCTGACTGCTCTCCATGTGGTGGTCTGCACCTGGAAAAAGCACAAATGAGAGTCACTGAAACCACTGGAACAATAACACACATGCCACAGACAGACACAGACAGACACACACACACTCACATACACACACACGTGGAACACCACCATTTATTGGGATACATCCCCCCCCCCCAAAAAAAAAATATAACAATGGAAGAGCTAGCTAGAGTGATCGTCCTTACTAAAGTCACAACATTGTGCCATGTTACAACTAACTCAGTTTTAGCACCTTTTCCCAACATAGCAGGGAGGTTGGGGGGGGGGGGGGGTTCCTGGTGTTTGGACAGGTAAGTATATCGCAAAACTACTTTTAGAAATAAAATTCCTTGGACAAACACCTGTCTGGCAATTTTCAAAGTGTGTGCAACATGGGTGGCGTGCACACTCAGAAGGCACCTCTGTGGTTCTCATTGCTCAACAGCTCCTCTTCATTCACATGGTGGAGAGGGGTCACGAGTGCAGAAGGGCTCAGAGGGAGACAGTGACCTGTTTCTACTGGCCCAGAGATCTGAATGGGTGTGGAGAGGGGTCATGAGTGCAGAAGGGATCAGAGGGAGACAGTGACCTATTTCTACTGGCCCAGAGATCTGAATGGGTGTGGCAGGCTGCTGACTGCCATTGGAACTGACACCCACGTTGACATCCAGCACTGAACGCCATGTAGTGCCCGAATGATTTTCCCACAAGCTGCAAGGCATGAGCGGAGAACAATGCGCAAAAGGGACGCAAGTCTCATCAGAATTGTCAAGAGAACACCATTTTCAGCGAGCAGAGCAAATACGGAAAGCCGTTTGAAGTAGCAGTTTCACAGTCCACTTGTGAGATGCCAAGGCAAGCGATGAAGACGACAAACACTGTTGTAATGGAGAGGTGATATAATGCAACTTTCAACAATTTTCCTGCTGGAAAGCCAAAGAATGGGAAGCCTCCGCTTCAGAAGGGATAACCAACTTCAACAACTACCTGTGGGAATCCATAGCGATCAAGAATGGAAGCCGATTAATCAGAAAGCTGAAAGAGGTGTGTTCCTCTACCACGGGAAAGAAGAAAACTGAGCTAGCTCTAAAATGGTGCAATGATGTGAACTCACTAAGGCCGGTCACTCTGCTGTATAGAAACTGAGGCAAAGTTAGCTCCCTGCTCTTCAATTTTTTGGGGGGAGGGGAGGGGGGAGGGAGGGGGGATTCTGCTAACATAGTGCTGTTCCACGCCAAGTGGGAATAAGTCATTTGTTTGGACTGGTGAGAATGAGAAAGAAATGTGTATCTTTCTGTCACCAAGTCATTGAGTTACCTGGGTGCATTGGCGGGTGGTTCAGAGACACAGTTGGAGCTGCCCTCTGTCACTGCTCCCTCGACCTGATCCCTGATCTGTTTTTTCTGCAAAACACAGAAAACATACTCTTGATGAATCCATCCGTAATCTCCTTGTAAACACAACCTCCCTTTTTCCTGCCCTGTGACTCTTTTAACCCTTTCTTTTTATGCTGATCGATGAGAATGAGGATGATGAAGATTATGCTAATCATTTCCATTCCGGTCTGAGACTGCTTAATAGGGCTGTACTGTCCGCTTTCTTTCATAATATATCTTGGCATCAACTAGGCCCAAGAAGTGTTTCTCAGAAAATTTGAGAAACACTCTCAGAGATGCATCCATTAAGTGGATGAACTCAACTGTGTGGTCCCAGTCTCCCAACTGAGCCCATAGTAAACTCAACTCTGGGTAGGAGCCGGTAGGGGCAGAAAAATCCCACAGGACTCTGATGGAAATCGAACCTATGACCTCCCAGCCGGGGTGTCCATGACGCTAACCACTTTGCCACGGCGGTTGCCGAGTCTTTTAACTTATTTGTAATATCTTCAACTCTCTCTTTGTAATGTTTTAAGTTTTAAGTTATTCCCCACTTTCCTGTAGTTCAAGTTTGCCATCTTTCCCCAGGACCCCTGAACCTCAACCATAATACAATCAAAAATGAAAGGGTTAACCAGCTGAAATCACTCCATCATCTCAAATGGAAAGGTATGGTGGAAAAGAGAAGAAAGTGTAGCACTACAGCTTCCAGAAACAGCATGTTTGGTAAAAAGAAAGATGCATCCTTTAATTTTATGACTAAATCAATTTCATCTTAAGACAGACTGGAACACAGAGCACTCATATAAAACAATCAAGTGTGCATCCACGACTGTGTGCAAAATTTTGTACGAAGATCCACACGGGGGGCTAACCTAACAATTGTTTCAAAACATGTACTGTAAAAAAAAAATTTGAAAAAAATATTTTGAGAGTAAAACTTGAACAAGAAACAAAGTAATGAAAAACCGATACTTGGAGAAAAAATATCATTTGTGATCCATGTCATACTCAGACCAGTGTTGACAGTCATGTTTTGCCCAAAATTGAAAATATCACTCATGGCACAGACTTCACAGACTAAAAAATGCAATGTATAAAGGCAAGTGCTTACATGCTCATGTAATGTGGGAGTTGGAACGAAGTGCCCACTGGACATTCAATGCTTTGAACATTGTTGACTCAGAATGGTATCTCAATTTTAGATTACAAAACAATGGAAATTTGTATACATTCAGGCATATATTTATCCCCTAAACTCTATACAAATAGTTTCCATAGGAAAATGGGTTGTTTTACAGCAAGATGTGGAGTTTGGGGTCACAATATTTTCGATCGATTAAAATAAAAACTATGGCAACAGCAGTGCTGACTTGGAGGACCTAGGCAAGATGAAGGGTAATACCGACACTGTAGGGGGTGATGATGGCATTGGATGTGTCGCAGACTGGCAAGGAAACAGGAGCTGATCTGTAAGAGTCTGACTGTTCTCCACCTGATGGTCCGCTCCTGGAAAAAGCACAGAGGAGAGTCATCTAAACCATAGCGATAATGGCAGCTTCACATGTACATACACCCAGCAACTAACAACCAACACCACCACACACATTCACACTCACGCCGCCACCACCACCACACTCACGCATGCACACACGCACACGCACACACACAAATGAGTCACAGAATCATAATTTGTCTTATTTCCCATAAATACCTTAATTTGTGTCTTTCATCAACTTGTTAAAAGGTCTTACATTTCATACTTATTATTTTGAGACCAAGTCTTTCGCATTTTTAGCAGCTCACTGAACATATAACTGAAATGTCGGTAATGAAAAGGGTTTTACCTGCCTAAAGTAGTTTTATGATGTACTTACATGTCCAAACAAATGCCTTTTCTCCTACTGTGTGGAACATCAGGAATCCCCCCCCCCCCCCCCCCTAAAAAAAGATTATGTGGGGAGCAGAATGTTTATGGATAAAGCTCAAACTGACGTACATGGTAATGATGAGTGGAATGGGCGTTGAGAAGAAAAACCTTCATGAATTCATGATACTGCCCCCACCCCCCACCCCCCTTCCCTTTTAATAAACATGAGGTACAGAATCGGAATCTTCAGTACTGGTTTCTTAAAAGAGGGGATGAACAAAGCTGAGTCTTCTAAAAGACAGGGGCAAGAGAATCTATTATTGAAACTGAACAAACAATATTGGTTGCAGCTCTCAGGTGAGTGAACTCAAAAGAAGAAGAAATGACTTCATCATCAAAATACTCATAATATGTTCATCGGCATGATCAAAATCCTCTCACACGTCCGACTCCGTTCGCATGCATCCATACCATATACTACCTCGAAACTGGTCCGAGTGCAACCTGCTCTCCTTGCTCACATTTCCAGAAACGAGTAACTCCCCCCCCTCCCCCACCCCCTTGGAGTGATGCTGGTCAGGTTGTGCTCCAAGCTGGTGCTGCTTGCAAGGGCCCTCTTCCTCTGAGGTTGTCATGGGAGGAAAAGAAGACAGCCACTCTTCCAAAACTGCTTACCCGGGGCAAAAGGGTAGAAGTGCATGCTGGGGGGGGAGATACTGGCCTATCTCCGCCACATCTGGGACCGTGACTGAAGCAGCGGAGCATGGAGTGTCGGTCATCACCCTTGCCAAACCTGGCTGACCGTCGCGCTGAAGAGAGAAAACGTGGAGCGCCATGTTGAAGACGGCCAACACTCATACGAGCTGCAGGAGCCAATAGAGAGCAGCCAGTGCAGAAGACACAAGTTCCATGCTGGTCATGGAGAAAACCACTTGTCGACAGGAATGACAGACTCTGATGACTGGGGGAGAAGGAACACCAGTCTTGCTGGGACTGTGCCAAGGAAGATGCAAGACATAAAAGTTCTCTCAAATTTCCTGACCGGGAAGGCGTTGTCTGGTTGAGAGAAATAAGGCTAACTCAGGGAGGCATTTCTGCTGATCCATGTTCAAGTGCTTTAACAGGTAGAGCTAGAGATGCATCCACAACCAGGAAAAGGAGAAAACTGATTTGTATTGGAGTTGAACGAGTTGAGGATGTGTCACTCAAGGGAGACCACTCGTGTATTCCTGTAGGTTGAGTGCAGCGAGGTCCACGCTCTCCACATAATTTGGGAGGACAGGGGGGGAGGGAGGGATTTCTGATGTTCCACGTGGCAAGAGAAAAGGCATTTGTTTGGACAAGTATGTATGAAGGAAAGTGTGTGTACCTTTCATCAAGGGAACGCCTGGGTACTTTCGCTGGTGGTTCCGAGAAACCATCCAAGTTGCTTTCTGTCACCACCTCCACCTTGACTCTCCTTTCCTGCCGTACAAAAACATGTTCACATGAATCCAGCATTAATCTTTTGATCTGCATCAAGTCCACATAAACTCAAATCACTTCATCACACGAAATGGAAATGCAAAAGACAAAAAAACAACACATATGCCATGACTGACTGAAAAGCTGCCAGAAAACAGTGGTGGAAAACGATTGCAAACAACAGACAACGGAGGGAAAAAGATCAGCTATTCAGAGTTTTTCTTTCATACCTGTTCTCACATGCACTGACACCTCTGAAGGACTCGGACTTCAGCGTCAGACACAAAGGGGTACAAGCGCTCTTCATTGACGTTGACCACGCTATCCATGGACTACTGGTGCTTCTGCATCAGGAAAGTTGCACTGAATTCCCCACTGTCGGACCAGCAACTTAACGCACACACAAACTGTGCAAGCTAGATTTCATTTTGTGTTTTCATTTGCTTAAATTACTTTTTTCTGGCCGCTTTTCAGTGCTCCCCTTCTAAGCACTCTCTTGCACACTGACTGAGATAAATGGGCAAAGATGGTAGGAGTGCGGGGAGGTGGGGGGGTTGCACAAGGAAAAATCTTTCTTGGTTCTAATATATTCACATGGCTGCTGGCATGAAATTTCCTTTAAAACAAATCAACATTTCATCTCTGTATTTCATTGTCCTTTGTCGGTCAGTCTTCCCAAAGCATTAGTGCGCACATTTTTATTTTGACTTTACATCACTGTTTGTCTGTGAAAATTCAAATGCTTCTTCTGTGAGTTGTTTATCACTTTCAGTCTACACCAACATCTGAATTTCAAAAACATCTTCAAAGAAATTTCACACTACTACAACCTCGTGCAGAGCTGAATGACTGATTGGTGATAACAAGGAGTCACAGACAGTGAAATCAAAACTTTAGCAATATCCTAGTGTGATCACTTGCTTTGATGGAGCAATTCATGAGTTTCAAAACTCTGTATCAACAAGAAATACAACAGTTTCTGTGTTGATAACAAACCAAAAAAAAAAAAAAAAAAACCCCAACTGCAGCCAATTTTGTTTGGCTATAGGCCTAGCCAACAGGTTGGTTTGCCTGCTAAACCGCTGGAAATCCAGGCTGTTTTGACCATATTTTAAGCTCAGACAACGTGTTGTCTGTTCATAAGTTGCAGACAACCATCGTTTGGGCTCAAATTCTTCACGTCAACCCAGCCTATCATTGTTGTGCCTGTTTCTCATCACTAAATATGCATTGGAAAGAAGTGTTACTCTGTCATTTAGGATGTGCTGAAAAAGATAATTATAACATCTTTGAGATTTTATTTCTGGAAAAGCCCATAATAAGTAAATAAATTGTTCAAAACCATTTCTATTTAATTTGTAGTTGTGTGCCTGTGACTTACGCCAGTGACTGCTGACCAAAAACAGTCAACGCACTCACTCTCTCCCGCCTGCCCTCTCCCCCACCCCCCCCAAGCTCTCAAGGACCCTCCCTCTACTCCACCTCCTGCTTATCCTCACTTTATTAGCTGTTCTTTTTCGTCCTGTCTTGCACGCAGCGTCCAGTCTCCTGTTTCGTTTCTGCCTCTTTTCCTCGTGTCTTCTCCGGCTCTCTTCCATTCCCTTCTTGAACTTTTCCTCCCGGGCCTGTCTCCTCTTCTTGGCATCCTCGTGAATCTTGTACACCTGCCACAACATGATTTGCAAGCTGCACCGTCCCTGGGCGGGGAAGTTGGGGGAACCCCACTCTGACCTTGTTCTTTGAACAAGACAAGTCTTAACGCTCGCATGCATCCGTTTATCTTACACACATGCAAACATGGGACGTTGAATGAAAAGTGATTGCTTGTTCTTTGTTTTCACTGTCCTGAATGTTTTCATCTTGCCTGAAGATGACCTAAAAGCTTTAAATGCGTCGTGGTTTGTCTTGTCACTTGTTTGTCCTTGTTTTTGGTAGACTCACTGAGAACTGTTCTTAAAACGTGCATTCGTGATCAGTCATGGCCTCTCCAGCCTGGCCTCCCTGACGGTCTATGACAGGGTGGGTAGGAGAGAGAATTCGTGGGGATACACTGCTCAGCACATTCCCCGAAGTTGGAGAATGGCTGTCTTAATGGTGGGATAGAAAACAGTCATACACACAAAACTCCACTCCCTTTGTTGGGCAGACGAGTTAAATCTTTGCCTGTCTACACAGGGAGTGTCTGCAGGAGTATCAGCCTGTGAACACAAATAAAAAAAGAAAAAAAAAAAAAAACTGCTCAGCACAGCACCAGGACTGGGTCCTGTGGACTCTGACACTGGTCTGACAGCTATGTAACAATTCCATCCCTGACCCACAGCAACACGGCATGTCAACACTGAGATCATCACCGGGCAAAACTGAAACAGTGAAAGGGAGGATAGAAACACGAGTCAACACAAGAGAATGAGCTGACAACGGTTGATTACCAACACCAAATCAAATGCTGGATATTACCGCTTTTAGTTCGAAGGTGGTAAAGTAGAAAGGAGAGAATGGCTCAAGCCACAAGAAGGTCAAGAAGAAGTGATAGGCAAGAAAAAGAGAAACAGTATGCATGTTGCACAGCAGTGCCTGACCACAGGAATGAGGGAACAGGTGCCTGCCCATACTGAAGGGAGGAGGAACCCTGACAGGGCTAGCAGACACAGGCAGACACACCCTCATGTCACAGTCAGAGCACTGACTTGGCCCCAAAATCAGTCCAGCAGTACAGGCTGTCTGGTCAGAACCAGACTGGCATGGTGTAATACGTGATGCAACAACTATATTCACACTGGAACGCATGCTGTGTTCAGACGAATACCGCATATGTAACTCGGAAGAAACGGGAAATTCTACACCAAGAAACGGGAAATTCTCCACAAGATTGTCTTCAATACAAAAAAAACTGTAATATTTGCTACCGTTCATTCACTGTTGCCTTCAACAACAAATGCCCATAGTCAACTTTGTTCCCAAAATGGTGAAGGATATTTATCTTCTTTTTTTGTTGTAAACAGAATCACCTGTATTCAGAAGTGAGGGAACGGTCCATCCAGAGAGGCTGCCTTTGTTTGATTTGTTATTCTATCATCACTACACACACACACACACACACACACACACACACACACACACACACACACACACTTCACGCACACTTCACACACACACACACACACACACACACACACACACACACACACACACACACACACACACACACGCACGCACACAGAGCAACAAAGTACAGGCAGTTGTTGACCAATGCACAGGAAGAGAGGGGAAGGGACCAATACCTTGCACCATTTTGGCAGAAGGCTCAAAGGCTGGTCGCATGGTGCTTTCACCATATCCACAGAAAATGTCTCATCATCTCTGGGAATTTCGGGAACTTCACCATTCATCTTGTATTTCTGAAACATAGAAAAAACAGTTGTGAAAGAACCAGTAATTCAAAACAGGAAAAGAAAAAGGCAACAGCAAAGGCAAAACACATACAAAATAAACACAACAAAACAAGCAAAAACTGAATACTATTCCATTCTCTTGACACTGTTTTAATACAAAGGTCTCAATAAGAGCCATGGAGAAATCAACTGCTTAATTACAGTATGTGGTAGTATCTGTTTATGTATCTACTTGTATCTATTACCTAGGAATTTGGAAAGCTTTCCACACTTACTTGTAATTTTTCATTAAAATATTGCAATAAACTTCAGGGACTTAAATAGTCTAAAAGAAGATATCTTTCGTCAGATCTTTGTCATGTTTGAAACTGTGTTTAAAAAATTCCCCACCCACTGAATTTCTTCTCAGCTCCTTGCAAAGTCGGCATATTGCAAAACAATGCATTCAGACAGATTATGCCACAAAGTCACAATCACACGCACAGCACAGCTAACAGATGCTGAGAAATCTGTGCACAGAAAACTACGGCCTGCTGCTATGATGTTGCTGTATTCCTCTTTTGACTCAGTGGCCAGTGCAGGATTTGTGTGTGGAGAAATCTGTGCATAGAAAACTACGGCCTGCTGCTATGATGTCGCTGTATTCCTCTTTTGGCTAAGTGGCCAGTGCAGGATTTGTGTGTGGAGAAATCTGTGCATAGAAAACTACGGCCTGCTGCTATGATGTCGCTGTATTCCTCTTTTGGCTAAGTGGCCAGTGCAGGATTTGTGTGTGGAGCTGTGTGAGTTTGAAGGCAGGCAGGGGGGAAGGTGGCAAGCTGAAGTAAAACACAGGCAGGGAGGGTGTTTCATTCCAATTCTGCCATTGCTGAACTGCCTTGCCAGGTGTGCACAGCCAGTATGTGGATCCCCCCAGTTTCATGTAGAGAAGGCTACCAGTGAGCAGCATTCAGCGGCAAGTTTAGAGCCACATGCACTTCTTCAGTAAATGTTCACCTGGGTTTAACTCCACCAAGTCACAGCCAAAATATGGACAGGTTTGTCCCTCAGATCACACAATTTTTGGCAATTTTGAAAAAAAAAAAAATCACAAAAATCAACCACTTCACCCAGGAGCATGAATCATACACGGCTGGATAGAAGAAACAAAATATATTCATAAAAAATGTCCACCTTGAGTGAGGAATCCACACAGTTTACATGATGCAAGTACTCCAAAATGATGCACATTTGCAGAAAAACAAAAACTTTGTGCACACTATAACCTACATCTTCATGCTCTCTATCCTCCCACACAAGTTCAGTTACACTTCTGAGCACTTGGTATGACCTACAGAGATAGTACATTTATGACAATTGCATGAAACACAAGAATTTGACCACAAAATGCTTGATCCACTCTCGTGTTCCGCATGAACCTTCTTTACCTGGGCGCTGCCATGTTCAAAATCATCTGATCACAGGAGCTGAGAGCAGGACAATTCAAATCCGTATAAAACCACTACAGAATACACGAAGAAGATTCTAAGGTAACAACTGCATGAATAGGCCCTAAGCTGTCCCTGAAACAAGATTTATTGCCCTTCATAAAAGGCGATTTGATTTAAAGATCGTCAAATTCTGTCAGAAGTACGTGTTCGACACGCCTTCAAGCGATGTAAAAACAGTGTCGGAAACCCACTTCTGACAAGATTTGATTGAGTTAAGACTTCTTTCTCACTGCTCTAAACTGACTAAAGATTGTTTGTATGGTGGCTGGAAATCACTGCTCTAAACTGACTAAAGATTGTTTGTATGGTGGCTGGAAATGTCCATATACACTCTTCATCGCTTGTCAAGAGGATCAGCGCACAGAAGTGACCTTGAAAATTAAGGCATGTCAAGGTAAGAACAAAATCTGTCATCAAATTACACATCTACTTCATTACACCACTTAAACATGTAATCATGATCATCATCATTATAAAACAGTGGCCTTATTTTTTGTGTGCAACATTCCAGTGGTCACTTTCTTGACCATCAGCTTGACACAAAAAAGCACAGGTCTTCACTCATCGTCAGCCTCCCCTTGTCATTGTATTTTCTCCTTCAGTTCCGTCTCCATTGTAACTAACCCACACCCCTGAACCCAGCAAATCAGCAGGTCTTTGTGAGACAAATCATCAACAATGTCTACTTCTTCATCAGAACGTCCCACATGGACTAAACTGAGACAGAAATTGAGAACAATTCTCGCCAAGTGTACAGCTGCCCATTTGTGAGCTTTCCTTTTCAGCCCTTTTGAAAGCAAAGTAAACATGCCACTTAATGACTGGGGGGAAAAAAAACTTCAAATAACATTTAACTGATTAAGGTGAATAGCCTGAGGGAAGCACTTACACAAATTTCTGTAGTTCTTCCAACTTCAACAAATGAAAAAAAAAAAGGATTGAAGTCCCATAGCCTAATGACAGTAAGAGCAAGAAAATGTTAAAGGTTCACAGTTTACTGCTCCTATGAACTGTTAAAGATTCACTCATTCTCAATCATCAGCATTTAAAAAAAAATGTCTCAAATTCTGTGGCCGTTCATGCCCTGCTCTCTCGATGTCCTCTCCATGTCTGTGGTCTTGGTTTGGTTCTGTCAGGGTCACCGGTATCGGCGAGTCCATGGGGGCTGTCGCTGGACGGACGTGGTGGTGCCCTCCAAAGGGAAAGGTCACTCACGCCGGCTCCGCAACTAAGCAATTATTGTCGTCAGTAGGGGGCTTAGTAGGTGGTGTCCTGCGTATGTTAGATCAGAACAGGCACCACTGAACACCACCAAAGTGGCTCGGCAGCAGTGCAGTGTGTCTCCTCCGGTGGGTTGCCTCTTGACGACTTAACACTGACTGCTCCCTCCCTTTGGATTGCTGGTGCAAGGCTGCGGCAGGACCGAGCGGGCTGTGGCTGTGGACGGGGTGTCGGAATGAGCGGCGCGGGTGCACTGCCTCTCAGGTGGCGCAGAGGTTGGGACAGCAGAAAAAAAAAAAAAAAAGAAAAAAACTGTTAAAGGTTCACTATGTCTCAGACAAAGCATGATGAAAGGCGAAGCCCATCCTTCAAATTCTGCCTCCTTAATCTTTCTCAGCTGACTCAGGGACCCATGTACTGCATGCAAGGTGAACAGACAGCATTTGGAAAACATAAAAATCACACCTCATAACTGGCTCACACTGACCACCAGCTCCAAAGGGAAACGCCATAACCATTTGGCAGACAGTAGTCTCCTGAAAACGCAGCATTTTCTGTTGAGGAAAATTCCTGATTTTTCTGACCGCGCTACCACAACTCAAATCAATGAGCAGAATGATAGCAGTGCTGTGCTGACATGATGTCACCAAGTTAACCTTTAGCAAGCCACGATCGTCAGCTGGAACGTCTGCCTGCAGTCACATTCTTTTGGGTGACTGACAAATCTGCACACCTACCTACTTCAAACTGTTGTCATTTCTTTTCTATTGTTTGTACAGTTATGAAATTTCGCATGAATGTAGAGGAATGAATAAAGAACATGCTGATACCAACCATTACCTGTTTTGTGTGTGCTTTCATTATGAAAAAAAAACTGACATGCCTAATGGGTGTGTATGAGTCATGGAGCCCTTGAGTGCACAAGGTCGTGCTATCGTCACTCAGTTCCCCTTCAGCTGCATCATCACATTCCCACTCTGCCACAACATTCTCAATATCTTCACAATTAAACCCTAAAAACTCTTCATCAGAATCCGAGTCAAAAAACATCTTCCGCAAGAATTGCTAATCGCCAATGTCCACACTGAAATTTTACTCTAAACTTCGAAAAATCACAGTAAACAAACCACATGGAATATGGTGCTCATGCAGGAAGGAAGAAGTCTACAGCCTGCTGCATTGTGGGATTGATTCATTCTGATTGGTTCTTTAAAACCAATCGGCCACAAGTTACTACTTAGTCTACTCCTCAATGGGTGCACAAGTGTGCCTGCAGGTTTATCGGCACAATGACACCTCGGCACATCAGTGCGCCAACGGAGTGATAAAAGTTAAGAGACACCTGCTTATGCTCTTCATGCCTTCTAAAGCCCCTAGAGCAGAGCAGCACACAGTAACCCTTGAACGTATTTACCACAGAAGACCCGTCCAACCATTTCTTTTCATGCCACTTCAGCTGTATATTCTAATCACATGTAACAGCTTCCTCCCCCCCCCCCCCCCAGCCCACCCCACACCAAAAGGATCTTTCATACACCAGGCAGCCAACCAACCCAGCAAAATCACAACAGCCCGTTCTTCCACACTGACTGACTCATCCATCCTTACCGTCACCACGTTGTTCACTGTTGTGGGCAGTTTGATGCTGCGGTTAAAGCGCTTTTTGATCTGTCGCACAGACTTGCAGGGTATGAGAAGCTTGTGGACCCACTGGAAGCAGGGATCGATGCCCAGGTGCTTGAACTGCTCTATGCCCAGGATCAACAACCTGTAACAGGAAGGAAGAGGTCACCATATATACAACTGCTCTATGCCCAGGATCAACAACCTGTAACAGGAAGGAAGAGGTCACCATATATACAACTGCTCTATGCCCAGGATCAACAACCTGTAACAGGAAGGAAGAGGTCACCATATATACAACTGCTCTATGCCCAGGATCAACAACCTGTAACAGGAAGGAAGAGGTCACCATACATAGAACTGCCCTATGCCCAGGATCAAAAATCCTCTAACAGGAGGGAAGAGATCACCATATACAGAACTGCCCTATGCCCAGGATCAACAATCTGTAACAGGGGTGAAGAGATCACCATATACAGAACTGCCCTATGCCCAGGATCAACAACCTGTAACAGGGGGGAAGAGATCACCATATACAGAACTGCCCTATGCCCAGGATCAAAATCCTGTAACAGTATGGAAGAGGTCATTATACAACTGCTCTAAGCCCAGGATCAGAATCCTGTAAGAGGAAGGAAGAGGTGACCATATACAGAACTGCTCTATGCCCAAGATCAACTGCCTGAAAAAGGCGGGAAGAGGTCACTATATATAGAACTGCTCTATGCCAAAGATCCACTGCCTGAAAGATAAGGGAAGAGATCACCATATATAGAGACTTGCTCTATGCCCAAGATCAACAACCTGAAAAAGGCAGAGGTCACCATATATAGAGCTGTTCTATGCTCAGGATCAACACCTGAAAAAGGAGGGGAAGTGGTCACCATATAAAGAACTGCTCTATGCTCAGGATCAACACCTGAAAAAGGAGGGAAGTGGTCACCATATAAAGAAACTGCTCCATGCTCAGCATCAACTGCCTGAAAGAGGAGGGAAGAGGTCACCATATACAGAACTGCTCTATGCCCAGGATCAACACCTGAAAGTGGAAGGAAGAGGTCACTATATACAGAACTGCTCTATGCCCAGGATCACAACCTGGAGGCTACTTTGTTCAATGCCCAGACCAACAGCCCGAGAGAGGAGGGACTTATGCTCTGGATCTAAAACTTCAAAGAGTGATGAGGTCACTCTGCTCTATACCCGGGATCTACAGCCTGGAATAGGAGAAAACAGGTCACTATGCTCTGTAACCAGCATCAACAAACTGGAAAAGAAGGGGTGAAGTCTTTCAGTGTACAACCAATGGTACATTTTCTCATAATCTGTCCAAACAAATGACCTACTGCCACTTGGCATGGAACATTGCCATATTTTCCGTATTTAGAAAAAAAAAACAAGATGCAAAGCATATAAACATACTCCCAGTAATATCTTGAATATGCGTGAGATATTCCATAGAGGAAAAACCATTTCGAACCGTTACAGCCATTAGAAATGGCTATTCTGCCATCATCTGTGACCCATAATGAACATACCTACAAATTTTCAGAAAGATCAGCCAAGTACTTTCTGAGATTTTCCATAAAGAAGAAAACCATTGTGGGCTATTAATGTATTATTGCTGTTAGTAACGGCTATAACAGTAAAAAATAAACATCAGACACCATCCATGATGCATAATGAACGTACCTACAAATTTTCAGACAGATCGGCCAAGTACTTTCTGATATATTCCATAAAAAAAAAAATGTTATGGCCGTTATAGCCATTAGTAATGGATATAATGGTAAAATAAAACATCCTGCATCATACGTGACCCATAATGAACATACCTACAAATTTTCAGAAAGAGCGGCCCAGTACTTTCTGAGATATTCTATAAAGAAGAAAAAACCATTACGGGCCGTTATAGCTGTTAGTAACACATATAACGGTAAAATAAAACATCAGGCATCACCTGCAACCCATAATGAACAAACCTACAAATTCTCAGAATGATTGACCCAGCAGTTTTGTCTGGAGCGAGTGGAATACATTTTGACCACGGACGGACACACAGACACACACACACACACACACACACACACACACAGACATACAGACATTATTTCTTCATTCCCATGGTAAAGTACTAACTGTTCTTTAAGGAGTACAACAAAAGGCTGGGAGAACAGGGAGCTAACCTCACCTCCATACTCAGTTAGGCAATATGATAGATCAGTTTTAGTGAGTTAACTTCATTTTGCCAAATTCATACATAGTTCAGTTTTTTTCCCTATCCTTTGGTGAGATAACACTCCCTCTGTTCTTCAGAGGTTTTTTTTCCCCCCCCAACACTCTTGGATCCTCTCAAGCTCACTTTTGTTTCATTTGAGGAAGCTTCTTTCTCTTCATTCTGGGGAGAACTCCATCTGTAAATGTCTGCCAGTTGTGCGTTATCACCGTCTCTCTCTCTCTCCACCATTAGGCTCTGCTGTCATGCAATACGGGAATCTCTTTAATAGTCCTCCATTCCGTCTGCTTCAGATGCAGAGTCCCACATTTGTTCTTCCTGTTGCCAATAGTTCTTCAAATGTCTTTCACTTTAAATGCTCCTCTCAAGCCTTCCAGCTCAAGTTGTTTACAACCAAAGTCACGTAAGCTTTATGATGGTCCGCCAGTTTTGTCCGGGAGACACCTACTTCTTCCAGCTACACTGGTTCGGTATCAGCTCCAAGGTGTGACACAGCCAAGCGTCTCTCCCCACAAGACCTTCGCACCTGTCCTCCAGCCTTGGCTACATCTGGTTTGGTTAAGTTCATGATCCTTCTCTTCTCCATCATTGCACAAAGTTTGTGCCGACACGAGCAGATCAGTCTGAATTCTTACCTCTATCCTCTCTCCATGGAATCCTGTAGGAAGCCACAGATCACACAAACATTCTTTTAAGATGAGAGCAGCTTTCCTTGTTCTCCATCACTGTCCCCCATCGCCGTCAGTTATTGTTTGTACCCATCAAACTTAATGCAAGGAGAGAAAAAAAAATAACTTTACAGCTCAGCAGAAAGGGGTCGGGGAGGAGGGAGGGGGAGAGGGGAAGGGCTCATTATGAAGCACATTGTGAGTGGAGAGTGCAGAAGCTGGATGACTCAAAAAGACAGCATCTTTACGCTCAACCTTTCCAACATAACCAGTATAGAAATGAAATGTACAGTCATCCTAAATGAGCAGATCAGAAGTTAGGGGAAAATGGTGGGTAGATAGACTGGTTGCTAAAAGACAGCACTATCATCTCCACTACCCCATACTCCACGGACCAATGCAACATTGAATTGTTCTGTTAAAAATCAGGGTGCATTGCTACCTCTATTTCTTAGACCATAATCATAAACGGTGCCATGAAATTTTCAACTGAATCATGTCTACATGATACGACACTTGGGCACTCCGACTGACCTACTGTGTCTTTTTTCTTTTTCTTAAAAAAAAACTGAAAATAACACAGAAACAACATGGAACCAAAGACATATTCCACCACAAGAATTTCAGTATCAGAATCACTTCAGAGGTGTTAAAAGCCTTCGCTGTCACTGTTGTCTCATCACACTTCATCCAACTGCTTCATCATTCCTTTTCTAGTTCATGACCTCTTCTGCTGTCACAGTGCCATGTGTTGGGAAAAACTCTCCGTTTTTTCCATCTCTCTTTTCTTTTTTTTTTTTTTTTTGTTTTTGTTTTTGTAACTACAGTTTGTAGGAAATCCAACGAATTCAGCAGATTTGGCCATCTAGACAGGACATCTAGCTGAGGAGGCAAACCGTGTGAAGTAAGAGCAGACCACACTGACACTCCACCATGGGGGGAGAACACCTGTGCCTGGTCTACAGCGGTAGAGTAAGGATGGTGCAGGTACACAGAGTTCAGCAGGGCCAGTACTCACAGTTCCTCATGCCCGCTGAAGTTGTTAACGGGGCGGACCTGCTCCAGAGCGAAGGGCGGCACGAGGCCCTGCCGGGGCAGGAGGGAGGGATACAAGAACACCGGGCTCCTCCATATCAGTTCCTTCTGCATTGGCAGCAACGATCGACGGAACTTCTCTGCACACCACAGACCCAGGGAAACACGGATGTGAACACCGTCCTGAAGGCTTCTCAGATCACACATCAAATGGACACGACATCCAACAGCACCACAACTGGGAGACATTTCAGTCAGACTCTGGGTTTAAAGTTAAGTTAATGGCCTGAAATGTACGTTTTTTTTTTTTTTTTTTTCTTTCTTCCTTTTCTTTTGTTGTCTCAGCTTCCCTGCAGCCTGGTGGCAGTGGTACCTCAATGCTCATTCGGGCTCATTACACAGTCACAGCCACTGTACAGTCACAGCCACTGTACACAGTCACAGCCTCTGACCAGTCACAACCACTGTACACAGTCACAGCCACTGTACACAGTCACAGCCACTGTACAGTCACAGCCACTGTACACAGTCACAGTACAGTCACAGCCACTGTACACAGTCGCAGCCACTGTACACAGTCACAGTACAGTCACAGCCACTGTACAGTCACAGTCACAGCCTCACAGTCACAGCCACTGTACACAGTCACAGCCACTGACCCGTCACAACCACTGTACACAGTCACAGCCACTGTACACAGTCACAGTCACTGTACAGTCACAGCCACTGTACACAGTCACAGAACACAGCCACAGCCACTGTACACAGTCACAGACACTGCACAGTCACAACCACTGTACACAGTCACAGCCACTGTACAGTCGCAGCCACTGTACACAGTACAGTCACAGCCACTGTACACAGTCACAGCCACTGTACACAGCCACTGTACACAGTCGCAGCCACTGTACACAGTCGCAGCCACTGTACACAGTCACAGTACAGTCACAGCCACTGTACACAGTCGCAGCCACTGTACACAGTCACAGTACAGTCACAGCCACTGTACACAGTCACAGCCACTGTACACAGTCACAGCCACTGTACACAGTCACAGCCACTGTACACAGTCACAGCCACTGTACACAGTCACAGCCACTGTACACAGCCACTGTACACAGCCACAGTCACAGCCACTGTACACAGTCACAGTACAGTCACAGCCACTGTACACAGTCACTGTACAGCCACAGCCACTGTACACAGTCACTGTACAGCCACAGCCACTGTACACAGTCACAGCCACTGTACACAGTCACAGCCACTGTACACAGCCACTGTAAACAGTCACAGCCACTGTACACAGTCACAGTACAGTCACAGCCACTGTACACAGTCACTGTGTACAGCCACAGCCACTGTACACAGTCACTGTACAGCCACAGCCACTGTACACAGCCACAGCCACTGTACACAGTCACAGCCACTGTACACAGCCACTGTAAACAGTCACAGCCACTGTACACAGTCACAGTACAGTCACAGCCACTGTACACAGTCACAGTACAGTCACAGCCACTGTACACAGTCACTGTACAGCCACAGCCACTGTACACAGTCACAGTACAGTCACAGCCACTGTACACAGTCACAGTACAGTCACAGCCACTGTACACAGTCACTGTACAGCCACAGCCACTGTACACAGTCACAGCCACTGTACACAGTCACAGCCACTGTACACAGCCACTGTAAACAGTCACAGCCACTGTACACAGTCACAGTACAGTCACAGCCACTGTACACAGTCACTGTACACTGTACACAACCTGTACACAGTCACAGCCACTGTACACAGTCACAGCCACTGTACACAGTCACAGCCACTGTACACAGTCACAGCCCAGTCACATCCACAGCACAGTCACATCCACTGTACAGTCACAGCCACTGTACACAGTCACAGCCAGTCGTCCCTTCACTGTCTTGGCAACAGCACCCTAAAAGGAACATTCATGTCATCTAAAGGCTACCCACTAGAGAAGACCCTGCACTGATGCCTAGTCACTGTGGTGGGATGGGTGACGCCTGTTCTGATCCAATGTATGCAGGGCAAGACCTGTTTAAGCTTCATACTGACAACACAGCTTGGTCGTGGATCATGTGATTGGATGTCGCCCTTTGAGGGGTGTGACTCTGTCCATCCAATGACAGTCCCCATGAACTTGCCAGTACCTACATTTAAAAAAAAAAAAAGAATTTGACACAAGCTCACCATGAGATTACAGAGGAAATAAAACCCAAGACCACTGCGAGACCAGGGCATGATGGAACATCCAACCTAAGAATTTTTAATCCCCCACCCTCCCGCCCCCCCTTTTTGGGGGGGGAGGGATTTTCAATGAGAGTAAAATTGATGAAGATGATATTAAGAGTTCCCTTTCGCCTATTTCTGGTCAACGATTACATGAAAGGACTTCTTTTCATAAAATGTCCCAGTCAACCATGCCCAAAAGATAACAGACAGTTGCAGTCTGGTCAGATCAGAAAATGTGTATGCAACATTCTCAGACACATGTACTATGCAGATGAAACGTGACTGTGTTGTCCTGTCTTGCATGTCAGCCCATAGCACATTCAGCTCTAAATAGAATTGAACCCACAGCCTCCCAGCCTGCTCTTTCCTGACATGAATCGCATCTCCATGGTGACGACGGGTGACTTTCTCTTGGTCTGACTCAGAGAGACCTGGTCAGAATGCTATGTCATGAAGTGTTCCTCATCTTGTCGTCACCAACTGTGATCAGTTTGCAGATTTTCAACAACAAAAAATCAATTTATGTGTTCATGGTAAAAAAACAAAAAAAGTAAAAATAAAGAAAGGAAAGAGAAAAGAAAAAGAGAAACAATTTCATAAAATTAATAACAATACAAGTAAAGAGAAGGAAAATGAGACAAACAAGGGAAAAAACCTAATGTGATGCAGTAAGTAAATATTGCTATAGGAAAGTAAGCATGTCACTCACACACACACACACACACACACACACACTCTCTCTCTCTCTCTTCTCTCTCTCACACACACACACACACACACCACACACACAAACACCCGCATATGTACACACACACACACTCTGTCTCTTTCACCCACATACAGATCAGACACCATACCAAGACATTTCTTAGGTCGCTTCTCCTTGTGGCCGACGCTTCCACTTGACCCTGGAGCACTTTCCGCTCTGTCTTCATCTGCGGCCCTGACTGGCCGGCCTTTCAGCTGACCGTGAGACTCCCAGTCGATGTTGGCATCCACAATTTCCAAAGCCCCTGCCAAATTGCACGTCTTGAAGCAGAGTGTGGTCCTGCTACCGAACGGCTCTGCAATGTATCGATCTCTTTCTGCACACCAAACACAATGAAAGGAACGGCTCTGAGATATAGATCCATCTTCTTGTGCACCAAACACAATGAAAGGAACGGCTCTGAGATATAGATCCATCTTCTTGTGCACCAAACACAATGAAAGGAACGGCTCCGAGATATACATCCATCTTCTTGTGCACCAAACACAATGAAAGGAACGGCTCCGAGATATACATCCATCTTCTTGTGCACCAAAACACAATGAAAGGAACGGCTCCGAGATATAGATCCATCTTCTTGTGCACCAAACACAATGAAAGGAACGGCTCTGAGATATAGATCCATCTTCTTGTGCACCAAACACAACGAAAGGAACGGCTCCGAGATATAGATCCATCACCTTGTGCATCAAACACAATGAAAGGAACGGCTCTGAGATATAGATCCATCACCGTGTGTGCACCAAACACAATGAAAGGAACGGCTCTGAGATATAGATCCATCACCTTGTGCACCAAACACTATGAAACAAATGGCTCTACAACAGGTCCATCTCTTTCTGCACAATGAAACAAATGGTTGTGCAATAGGTCCATCTCATTCTGCACAATGAAACAAATGGTTTCTGCAATAGGTCCATCTCTTTCTGCACAATGAAACAAATGGTTGTGCAATAGGTCCATCTCTTTCTGTACAATGAAACAAATGGTTGTGCAATAGGTCCATCTCTTTCTGTACAATGAAACAAATGGTTGTGCAATAGGTCCATCTCATTCTGCACAATGAAACAAATGGTTGTGCAATAGGTCCATCTCTTTCTGTACAATGAAACAAATGGTTGTGCAATAGTCCATCTCATTCTGCACAATGAAACAAATGGTTGTGCAATAGGTCCATCTCTTTCTGTACAATGAAACAAATGGTTGTGCAATAGGTCCCATCTCATTCTGCACAATGAAACAAATGGTTGCGCAATAGGTCCACCTCTTTCTGTACAATGAAACAAATGGTTGTGCAATAGGTCTATCTCTCTCTGCACACCACACATAATAATAAATGTTTGAAAACAGATGAACACATGAAAATGCACAGCCTCAGCAAGCAAATCGTAGATCCAAACTTCCGAGTCAATTAAGGGGAAGTAATAGTTGATACAGATTGAAACAGTTACTTTCCTTGTATTTTCTGTAGTAGGAAAATACAGCATGTAATTCTTTTTTCATCTACCAAGGCAAGCAAGAAAGGTGACAAATATGTCTTCTGCAACCACGACAAACAACAGCATAAAAAAAATGCACCAATCCATACTCCCCACATTACAGCCCGCATGAGATTTCAGTGACACTGCACTCTGTTCCAGTTTTCACACACAGTAAATGTCTCTATTGGACCGAACCTGGGGATCATCCGCCATGGCGAACTGGTTAGAGTTGCGGACTCCTGCCAGGAGGTCTGGTTATGATGAACACCATAGCCATGTGGGATTTTTCTGTCCCGATTGGCTCCCACCCACAGCTGAGTTGGCTAAGGGCTCAGTTGGGAAGACTGGGACCACACAGCCGAGAGTTTCATCCACTTAATGGATGCGTCTCTGAGAGTGCTGCTCAAACTTCCTGACAAACACTGCTGGTGCCTGTATCTCTCCAGCCTGGTTGATGCTGGGATATATTATGAAAGGAAGTGTAGAATACAACTCTGTCATGCAATCTCAGATCGGAATGGAAATTCGCAGCGACATCTTCACCAGCCTCATTCTAATTGACAAGCTGAAAAAAGTCTAAAATTCTGTGGCCCGTCATGCCCTGCTTTCACAGTGACCTCGTTTTGATGTCCTCCCCAAATCTTTGGCCTTAGTTTGATTCTGTCGGGGTCAACAGTATCAGCAAGATCATAGGGGCAGTCGTTGGATGGACTTGGTGGCGCCCTCCAGAAGGAGAACTAACTCACGCCCGCTGCAGAACTGAGCAATTATTGTCATCAGTAGGGGCTTAGTAGGTGGTGTTCTGCGTATATTGGATCAGAACAGGTGCCACTGAACACCACCGAAGTGACTCGGCAGCAGTGCAGTCTCCTCCAGTGGGTTGCCTCATGACAATCTGACACTGACTGCTCCCTGTGGATTGCTAGTGCTGGGGCTGCGGCTAACCGGGCCGGGCTGTGGCTGTGGATGGGGTGTCGGAATGAGCGGCGTGGGTGCAATGCCACTGAGGTGGCACAGAAGATGGGACAGAAAGAAAAAAAAAACTGAACCAGGGGCAATTCCCCAGTTACCCTGGAATCTTAGAGCATACTGGACCTGGTCTGTTGTCTCATGATAAAGAGGAATAGTGGTTGGCTGTAGGCGACAACTTACCACAATCTTCCGGCAGTCTTCGGCCACAGTTTTGTAGCCCTCCATGCCCTGGGCCAGGATGTACATCTGTGTGGTCAGCTGCACATGCTGCACATGGACAACCACATCAGGTCATCTTAATTTACTTCAGAATTTCTTTTATGTCACCTTTTTCTTTTTTTTTTTTTTTTTAAAGTGGTAAAGATAAAATCACATTCCCTACTGAAATATGAGCTTGTCCAATACACTGAAAAGTTTCATCTGCTTCATGGCAGGACTTTGTTACTTTATCATCTTTGTGGTGGTGATAAACTGGGACCATTCAGATGAGATTTAAACATGAACGTTTTAATTTCTACATTAAATCTAAACAAAGCTTTTAGAAAAGCTTTTGTGAAAAATCATAAATGAAAAAGAAAAAAAAGGTAATATATTTTTAAACTGCCATACTTACATATCTTCACATGCATGCACACATCAAATAAATGTGCATGAGCGCGCTCACACACACACTCATACACACACTCTCACACACACACACACGCCCAGAACCACACACACACCACACACAAGCAAAATCACCCCCTACCCTCCTCGCACCTGTCTCAGCTGTTTTCCAGCTGTCGGATCTGATGATCCAGTATCATGTGACCGTTGTCTGCTGATTCCACTGTTGATGAAGCCCCTGCTCTGTTTTGTAGATCCTTCCACGAAAATCTCTTGGGGACAGACGTCGTTTGGGCTCCTCCCTGAAGCACACTTTGGAACTGTAGATCACCCACACAACATTAACACACAGGCAGGACACTGTCCTGCCTGTCACAGCATTCTCTAGAAGCATAAGCAGATAAAGAAATGTGCGCATAGAGAGACCGTTACTGCTGCTGCAGATCCTTGCTGTCTCACTGTCGGATAACTTGCTGGGTGTTACCTGAAGAACTCTAAGATATATATATATATATGGGTGCAACTGTTGAAAACTGAAGAAGCTGAAGCTGGGGTTCAGGGACTAACCCCCCCCCCCCCCCCCCCCCCCCTCTCCCCTGCCCGGCTGGGTTCAGGGACAGCTTCTTTTCCGTCTACCCTTTGATAGAAACACAAACAGCATTTTGAAGTTTGACAATTAATGGTGTTTTGCTATAGCGGTTCTCACATGCAGGCAAAAGGTCTGTTTTCTTGCTTGGAAAAGTCTTCCTATATGTTTTGTACTTTTTTTGTCTCCTGCTTTTTCTTTGTTTTGTTGTTTTTGTGGATAAGATGGAACTTCTGTTTTTGGTCATTCCAATAAAAAAGACATCCATCAAAAACTGAAAGGAGTTGCCCATGCCCATGCAATATGGTGGTGTTTACCATGGCGGAAACTGAGCAGATTTACATGAGACTGGAGTCAGAGTATTACATTTAAAGATAAGGTCAAGGTCACATAAAAAAAAAAATCAGTCTATTGGAAAGTAACTACTTGACAGTCTTACAACAAAGATGACCCTGGAATGAAAACTGACCAAACTAGATCATCCCTTTCATGGAGCTGTCTAGCTGAAGAAGTTTTGAGGATTTTCTTTTTTCTTATTTCCTTTAAGTGCTCCAGAAACTGGCTGCAGTACCAGCCCTGGAAAATAAACTGAAATTGTTCTTAAAGCATTGGCTGTCCAGCTCCGAAAGAGCTGCAAGACTTCCAATAACATGCATCAATGTGAAGAACAACATAGTGGCCAGATAATGGCGACTGAACACGCTCAGTAAGGCTAAGGCACTTGTCTGGACAGCTGAGTATTTCATAAAACAACTTCTAGTGGTAAAATTCCTGTCACCTATTGTGAGTGTCGTCGTCGGTGGCAGCAGGCGTGTCAGCCTGTTCCTTGGGATCACCAGTCTGCACAGGGGGGACAGCGTGTGCAAGCCGATCATGGTGTAGTCGTCGTTGAAGAGGTCTTCCAGCTCCTCCATCAGGGTGTTCAGCTCCTTACCTGTGTGACAGGACTGCTTGCGTCAGAATGCATGGGGTATCTTACATGTCAGTCGTTAATGCCTCTTGGATTTCGCTTTTGAGCCATATAAATATGGAAGGTTTAACTTACACAGTTATAGTTTATAACTGCACTAAAACATCTAGTCTTTAACTTTTTTAATACACACACACACACAAAACACACACACACACACGCTCACACACACATGCACACACACACGCACAGAGATTTACATTCAGACTTTTGATCAGCTTGACAGTTGTAATCTCACTCATTTACATCTACAGAAGTCTCCACCACTGATTCTCCCCCCTTAGATGCTGCTCCCACCCTCATCGTTTTCCCTTGCTCCGTCCCAAATGCCCCACGGGTGAAGTTCTTGAACAATTAGTGACAATGCGTAAATAAATACAGCACGAAAATCCCTGTCCCTCCATAACCTATCTCAATGTGTCTCCTTTGTCTCTTCATCAATTACTTTTTTGTAAAAAAAACCAAACAAATGCGCAAATAAATACAGCATGAAAATCCCCGTCCCTCCATAACCTATCTCAATGTGTCTCCTTTGTTTCTTCATCAATTACTCTTTTGTTAAAAAAAACAAAACAAATGCGTAAATAAATACAGCACGAAAATCCCCATCGCTCCATAACCTATCTCAATGTGTCTCCTTTATCTCTTCATCAATTACTTTTTTTTTGTAAAAAAACAAACAAATGCATAATTAAATACAGCACGAAAATCCCCATCCTCCATAACCTATCTCAATGTGTCTTCTTTGTCTCTTCATCAATTGCTTTTTTGTAAAAAAAAAAACCCACACAAATGCATAAATAAATAAAGCTCAAAAATCCCCATCCCTCCATAACCTATCTCAATGTGTCTCCTTTGTCTCTTCATCAATTACTTTTTTGTAAAAAAAAAACACAAACCAACAAATGCATCAATAAATATAGCACACAAACCCCTATCCTTTTATAGCCTACCTAAATGTGTCTCCTTTGTGTCTTCATCAATTACTCTTTTGTGAAAAAAACAAACAAACAAATGCATATGTAAATAAAGCACAAAATTCCCATCCCTCCATAACCTACCTTAATGTGCATCCTTGTCTCTTCATCGATTACTCTTTAGTGAAAAAAAACAAACAAATGCAAAAATACATGAAGCAAGCAAATCCACATCCCTCCATAACCCTGCCTCAGTGTGTCTTCTTTGTCTCTTCATTGACTAAACAAAAAAAAATGCATAAATAAGTAAAGAACACAAATCTCCATCCCTCCATGACCTACTTCAGTGTGTTTTGTTTGTCTCTTCATCAGTTACTCTTTTGTGTAAAAAAGCAAATAAAAAAAAGAAAAAAAAGAAACGGCCACTCACGTGAAACACGGAACGGTGCCTGGTACAGGTCTTCCTCGGCTTCCATTTCTTCCTGCTCAGCTTCAGCAATGTAGTTGAATTCTGGGTCATCCTCCTCCCCCACCTCTGTCGATTCATTCTGAATGTCTGTGCCTGCCACAAATACCCACCCCAGAGTCCAGCTGGTTGCCACCCAAACAATTGTTACAGTAACAATTCGTCTGATTACCAGAATCTTAGAATTCAGTGTACTAGCAAGCATTGAACGTATCTCCCCCCCCCCTACCCCACCCCCCCCAGCTCCTCTCATGTCCATTCCCCCTCTTGCCTCCTCTAATGTCTTTCTCTCTGTTACATCTGTGCTCAAATGCACACACACACACACACACACACACACACACAAACATACATAAAATGAGACAAAGACAGGGAGAGAGGGGATGGGGGGGAAGAGTGCTGATTGCTGCTGGGAGCGCAGTGAGCCCTGACTGCCTGACAGCATGCTATTTTTGTCCATGATGTCATTCAATGTCAGGTGCCTGAAGATTCCCAGCCAGAGTGGCTCAATCAGTTACTCTCATACTGGAGCATGTCAACGCTGAAAAAAACATTAAGCTTTAAACCCAATATTGGTAGTGCAGATCATGTGACCAGAGTTTCCACGTGAAGTTCACAGCGGTGTATATAATGACTACCGCGGTACCCCCCCCCCCCCCCCACTTCCAACAACAGCAATTCAGAAATCAAGGCTGTAATTTGGCATTTACAGATATGCAGATTGTATGCCGTCATCTTGAGCATCATTTAGATAGCAAGCTCAATCAAAAAA
>JADBJO010006166.1:117500-140916 GCA_016801955.1 Conus betulinus
GCCCACACACTAACAACACACTTGCCATCATGGCATGCAATGCACTAACAACACAACCACACGCTTGCAACACAACACCATGCTTGCCATCATGACATGCAACACACTGACAACACACTTGCCATCATGACATGCAACACACTGACAACACAACAACACGCCTGCCATCATGACATGCAACACACTGACAACAGAACAACACACTTGCCATTATGACATGCAACACACTAACAACAGAATAACACACTTGCCATCATGACATGCAACACACTGACAACACAACAACACGCCTGCCATCATGACATGCAACACACTGACAACATAACAACACGCTTGCCATCATGACATGCCACACACTGACAACAGAACAACATGCTTGCCATTATGACATGCCACACACTGACAACATAACAACATGCTTGCCATCGTGACATGCAACACACTGACAACAGAACAACACGCTTGCCATCGTGACATGCCACACACACTGACAACAGAACAACATGCTTGCCATTACGGCATGCCACACACTGACAACAGAATAACATGCTTGCCATCGTGACATGCAACACACTGACAACAGAACAACACACTTGCCATCATGACATGCACACACACTGACAACAGAACAACATGCCTGCCATTATGACATGCCACACACTGACAACACAACAACATGCTTGCCATCCTGACATGCAACACACTGACAACAGAACAACATGCTTGCCATCGTGACATGCCACACACTGACAACATACAACATGCTTGCCCTCGTGACATGCCACACACTGACAACAGAACAACATGCTTGCCATCGTGACATGCCACGCACTGACAACAGAACAAAATGCTTGCCATTATGACATGCCACACACTGACAACAGAACAACACGCTTGCCATCGTGACATGCCACACACTGACAACAGAACAACACGCTTGCCATTGTGACATGCCACACACTGACAACAGAACAACACGCTCGCCATCGTGACATGCCACACACTAACAACACGCTTACCATCATGACATGCTACACACTAACAACACGCCTACCATCATGACATGCCACACACTAACAACATGCTTATCATCATGACATGCCACACACTAACAACACGCTTACCATCATGACATGCCACACACTAACAACACGCTTACCATCATGACATGCCACACACTAACAACACACTTACCATCATGACATGCCACACACTAACAACATGCTTACCATCATGACATGCCACACACTAACAACACGCTTACCATCATGACATGCTACACACTAACAACACCCTTACCATCATGACATGTTACACACTAACAACACCCTTACCATCATGACATGCCACACACTAACAACACGCTTACCATCATGACATGCCACACACTAACAACATGCTTACCATCATGACAAACGACACACTAACAACACGCTTACCATCATGACATGCAACACACACTAACAAGAAAACAATATGCTTGCCATCTTGACATGCAACACACCAACCTCACAACAACACGCTTGCCATCATGACATGCAACACACTGTCTACACATTACAGGGTTCACACTAAAAGAAAAAAAAAGTGCACTGAACTTTCACTTTTTACAAGCGTTAAAGACCTAGCTGGACTATATGTCCAATTTGAGTAGACATCAAAGACTGCTTATAACTAAGTTCAGCTGGAAACCAAACACGTGTATAACCTTAAATATATTTCAGAGCAGGGACTTCCGCAGTGAGCACCAAAAATCAGAATTTACTCATCAAGCTGCTTGTACTGGTAGGGTTTAATTTCCTAAGTCTCTTTAAACAACTGAAAAGCAATAGCAGTTAACTGTTGAATTCATGCTGGAAACTGAACACACTTAAATCCACTGCAAAATCTCTTTACTTCTTTTTTTTTTTCTTTTTAAGAGGGGTGGATGGGTGGGGGTGGGCAACATCAAGTTCACAAAGTTTTTTTTTTGTTATTCACAAACCCAAGTCAGTTTCTACATACTTTTACAGCCTTGAAAAAGTAACCTCGGTTTCACCAAACGTTCCCAAAACCTCAAGGATTATTTGAACCTTGCATATTATATCCATCACTTCAGTCTTCTCTGACCAGAACTAGTGATGGTCAATTGCACAGAAACACACTGTCTACCTCACACAGAAAGAACACAAGCAATTCAATTATGAAGAAATAAAGAGCAATGGTAAATGACTTACCTGCATATCCCTAGAAGTAAGTAAACACATTTTTTTTGCGACCATTTGTAATTCTGCGTTTTCTTTTCTTTCCCATTTGTGAATTGCTGAACCTGAAGCACTATTCACTTAGATTCTGGTTAGATGAAAAAAATAAACAATTACTCTAGTGAAAATTCATTTTCATAGAGAACAGCAATTGTGTTAATATTGTTTCTGAATTATCATCAAAGAACATCAGATATAAGAAAAGTCATAATTTCATTTTTTACTCTCCTCTCTCTCTCTCTCTCTCTCTCTCTCTCTCACTCTCACACACACACACACACACACACACACACACACACACACCCCCCCCCCCCCCCCTCCCTCAAGCATTAAAAAAGAAAGTGTGAAAAATCAACAAAAATAACATTTCCAATCAAAACTCAGTTAACGGATCATTAAAAAAAACAAGACTTGTTCAAAAAGAAAGAAGAAAAAAAAAAAACAGCAGAAGTACCTCCAGATCTTTGGTTGGTTCATACTCATCATCTTCTTCATCCGGAAATTCCACATCGAGTATACTGGGACCCGCAGTAGCTGGCTGACCAATTTTATGGGTGAAACAGGCCACAGCTTGGGAACCTGTTAAGAACAGCACACACACACACACACACACACACACACACACACACACACACACACACACACACACACACACACACACACACACACACACACACACACACACACACACACACACACACAAACACACACACACACACACACACACACACCACACACATTCACACATTTATTATACACAAATGCACACAAACACAAGTATGTACATATCCTACAAACTTCAACGAGTCTCAGATTCAGATCTTAATATCATTTGTTCTATCGGTATTGGTATTTCACAGTGATTTTAGTTTGATGCATTCTGCACGAAAAAATATGCCTACATACATAGCATCCTGGATATTTTATCTGTAAGTGACCATACCAATGAGGAGGGGGTGGGGGGTGTATGTGAATGTATTTATATATATTACTATGTATCTACAAAAATTTGAATAAAATGAACTAGAAATAAATCAAAAAACACTCCCTGCCCTGACGTTCTTTCAAACGCATATAAAAGAAACAAAGAGTAACTTTCAAATATCTAATATGTATAGATAAACTGTTTCATACTTTGAATAACTGAAACTGACCTGATCGGCTTCTAAAACGATAATTTGCACAGCATTTTCTCCCTCCACCTCACCCCCACCCCCACCTGCCAACAGTCATGCATGGCTGAAAGTCTCACCTTCTCCTTTTGCAAGACCTCTTTGACCTTGGATCTGGTCAGCTTAGGTTCGTACACCACCAGTTCATCAGGTAGTTCTTCAGACGTCTCTTTGAGCGTCGACCTGAGCATGCCTTTCACCAGGTCATTGGTGATCAAAGACTGCAACACATATCCATCCCATTATTTCACTAAGTGATCGCGATTGACGACTGCAACACACATTATCCATTATTTCACCAGACATCAGTGATCAATGACTGCAACACATCCATCCCATTATTTCACCTGGTCACTGGTGATCAATGAGGATAAAGTAAGTAAGTATTGGTGATCAATGACTGCAAACACACATCCATCCCATTATTTCACCAGGTCACTGGTGATCAATGAGGATTAAGTAAGTAGTGGTGATCAATGACTGCAACACACATCCATCCCATTATTTCACCAGGTCATCAGTGATCAATGACTGCAACACACATCATCCCATTATTTCACCAGGTCATCAGTGATCAATGACCAACACACATCATCCCTTTATTTCACTAAGTGATCGATGGTCAACGACTGCAACACCCATCCATCCCACTATTTCACCAGGTTGTTAGCTGTCAATGACTGCAACAAACATCCCCATGACCATTTTCAAGCATCCCACCCCTTTTACCATGGCTGAGATTTTAACCTTCACCAAGTCACTAATAATCTCAAAAATCAAGTCAGATCAACTCAGTTTGGTTCCAGTCATTCAGGTGGGACTGGAAAATTCCCCACCCTTTTACCATGGCTGAGATTTAACCTTCACCAAGTCACTAATATTAGTAATAATCTCAAAAATCAAGTCAGATCAACTCAGTTTGGTTCCAGTCGTTCAGGTGGGACCGGAAAATTTCCCCACCCTTTAGCATGGCTGAGATTTAACCTTCACCAAGTCACTAATAATCTCAAAAATCAAATCAGATCAACTCAGTTTAGTTCTAGTCGTTCAGGTGGGACCGGAAATTTCCCCAAGCAACAGAGCCTCCATGCACTCTAAGACCAAGGAGCAAGAGGGATATATGTATACTAGCAACTCACAAAGCCAGGTTCTCAATTCTAGATCCACTGTCTCATACTCTGACATGTGCAACACAGCACATAGGCACCTGCCAAATGAATCCAGCCAGTGGTCCGATCTTCATGAATCCGACATTTTCATTTTCATTTCCCCCTCCAGGCCCCCTCTCCGTACCTCCCTCCCCCCCCCCCCCCCCCCTCTCTCTCTCTCTCTTTCTTGCTCCATGCAGGCTGATTTTCACTGCCAGACATTCACTGGCGTTTTCTGAGCAATGTTTCCGAACCTCGGACCAACATGCAGATGAGCAGGGCTCAAAATACCCACCTGTCTGATCATCCATGACGAGTAAATGTTCAGAGAGACAAGTAAATATTCTCTTCCTACGTATCGATCAGGCAATCAAATTTTGATGGTGTCAGTGAAACTGAATGAACAGCGGAGCAATAGGCTTTAGCGCAGACTGACAGTGCTTCCATCTTTCCCTTTTTTACTTTCACACCTTCACTAAAACACTCCATCCTCTCCACTTCTCCCTTTCGGGTTTTCTCTAATCCAAGCAGAGTGCTTTCTTGCAAAGGCAAGGTGTGTTCCTAATGTAAAATTTGTCAAAAGCATAGAAGCATTGTGCACAGTCAGTGTGGATATGACAGACCACCACCCTTCAGATTTGCTTTTAGATCTCTGAATATATGAAGTGGATAAATCTTATCTCAGAATCTGTGCATGGTAAAGGTGAAGAAAAGGCGAAAAGAGACAGAAAGCAAGACACTGAGATTGTTAAGTTTTAATTCAGTTCAGAAATGTGTGAATCTTGGACACCTAACAATTTCTTTACATAGTCATAAGAAACAGAAAACATTTCTAACCTTGGTGGATAAACAATTGCTTTATCAGTTTATGTCATATTTCTCAAGCTCTTTTACCGTGTTAGGCATCAAGTACACATGCACAGAACATACTGTTATTATATGTATGATGATTTGTCACTGCACAACCAATAGTCGCTTTAATCAACTTAGGGGGGGGGAAACAGAAATTAAGGGGGGGGGGGGGGGGGGGGGGGGGGGGGGGGGGGGGGGGGGGGGGGGGGGGGGGGGGGGGGGGGGGGGGGGGGGGGGGGCCAGTTGATAATTTTATCATCTTGTCCTCAGGACAACTAAACTTGAAAATGTCCAGCCCTGATGAGGAGAGATAGTAGTGGCCAGGTTGGAAGAGAACAGAAGGGTGGAGCTACCTGAAAAAAAAAGTTAGGATATTTCATCTTCCCAGGTCATGAGTTCAGTTGGTTCTGCGGTCTGGCTGGATGAATCTCAGCCCCGTGCTCCCAACACCCAGCTCTTCCCCAACAACGCCCTGGTCCCTACCCCCGCCCCACCTCTCCCACCCAGTCTTCTTCTCACCCTTCCAGGCTGACCTCCTCCCATCATCCCCTGATCTCCAAGCCCTCCATTGCCAGTGCCCCCAAAGGCCGTTGTTTTACTATGATCATCAACATACTGACTGGAAAATCCTTAGCACACAGTTCCACACAGTTCTGTTAGGCTGGCTGAGGTCTATGACCAGGCTGCCAGTTCACCTTGATCCCATTTGCTCCTTCACAGTTCAGTAAACTGAAACGAATAATTTTTTTTTTAAAGTAATTAACCAGCTAGTACCATCAAATTCCTTAATGGACTGATTGATTCAAAACTTAGACATTACATGATTTACCCTAAACAGTAAATTTCACCAAAATTACTACAAAATTCAAGATTACCACAAGAAGCTTTTTTTTTTTTTAAGATAATGTTAGTTTCCTTGCATAAACCACAAAATATAATAAGTTACTCTCACATTTATTTAATTAATTTTACACAAGATTTCCTAAGTTTACAAAACCTGGCAGTTTTTGTGTTTTTTTTTAACAGAAAAACACAAGATGTTAAAACAAGTAGTACAACTAATAGTAGTATTCAATTTCTGACATTATGAACACTTTACCCGAAGGATACTTTTGACATTAGAGACGGACAGCTTATTCTTGGCAGATCCTTTGGCAATGGTCTTCTCCAGCTGCCTCTTCATGGGGATCCTGTGTTCCTGGATCTCTTCAGAGCTCTTTCTCTTTTTCCCCTTGGTTGGTGCTGTCTGTTCCACAGTACTTTTCTGGCATTTCTGAATCTGTCACTGACTCCCATTCAGAGTCATCACTCTCCTTTTGGCTTTTCCTGGAAAGTGGAAATGAACAAAAAACACAAGACCGGTGATTCAGACAGAATCAAACTGAGGACATGTGGACAGACAATCAAAACTGACAACACAATGACTGAATGAGAGCAGGGACATGAAGAGGTTTTCTTCTCTCTTTTTTTTTTTTTTTTAAATGTAATTCTGATTGAGGATGATGATGATGATGATGAAGATGATGCTATAAATGTCCATTTGGGTCTGAGACTGCATGACAGCACTTTCATACTACAGTACAATCAAAGCCCCCTTATACTTATAGTTAATATGAAGTCAGTTGTAATGAATGCCAGATACAATAAAGCAAAAAGGTTGGTCCTGGCAACATCCTTCTTTATATGACTTGAAATATGTCAGATGTCATGAGTTGGACATAACGAAATGCCGCTTATAACAAAATGGTTTTGGTTCCCTTGTGGGCGATCATGCCAGTTACAACGCAGCAGATGCTAACAGCAGATCATGTGTTTGGCCCTGTGAAGAATTCAAGCCAGTTATAATGAAGTGGTTAAAGTATTTTGTGTTCGGGAACCATTTTTTTCTGAAAATGGTTGATTAGACTGCTGCGATGTACAATATTGCTTCATACAGTCATTTGCTATTCAAGGGAGATGGAGGAGTGTCCGCATAGCACATGAAATGTAGAGCTTTCTTCGCATTGCTCTAAACAGAAATCATACGTTCATGTTTGACTAGCTGCATAACCTAAGCTCGTTTCATTTCCTTACAGAGCTTTATAGGTAGACTGAAAATAGACAGTATTTTTTACTGTATGTTCTGGTATGATAACATCATCTCCATAATTTGTAAGCAATAAAATAGTATTCTAATGTCCTGTATTCAAATGCCTGTGATTGTCAAAGCAGAGCAGGCGACTGATGTTGGGTCAAGTTCAGAGACTGTAGCATAAGAGAGATACTAGAGTGATGAGGGTGGAGTGAAGGGAACGAGGGTGTCAGGCTTTGATTTAGTAGGCCATTTCAATTTTCATCATGGTCTCTGCATGTCACAAAGTTCAGTTTCTTTCATTTCTCTTTAAGTCTCTGTCAAATAGTTCTAGCCAGGATGACGAAATGTAAAACCACATAATTTTCTTACCTGACTGTCATTCTTGTAACTCTGCCTCTGTGCAACAATCCTCTTTTAGTTCTCCCTTGAAAGTCTTCTATTTTCCTTCCATGACTGAATCTCCTCCTCCATGCTGTTCTTGATTTCATGGTCTCAGGCGCACTCTGAGGCAGTGAGACGGATGGTTTTGTGATCTTGCTTGCAGAATCCTTCCGTTTCCATTCTCTCACATTCAAAAAGTCTCCTGAATCCTCACTATCATTATCAGTGTGGATTTCAATGTCATGATCTTCATCCAGACTCCCAGCCTGGTTGCTATCGGTTTTGACAGGGTTTTCAAATGAATCAGACACTGGCTGATTCATGCGAAAGAAACCCGAACTTGCCGAGGGTTTTGATGGTGAACGTTCATTTAATTCTTGCATACTCATAGAACTCGTGCAGCGCTCATGCCGGTGGTTTTGATATCGCGGTGACCTATCGGTGATACCAACTGTTCTTCGTATGGGTTTGGTTTCACTGGAATTTTCACCGCTTTGACCAGGTCTGTTTGCACTGTTTTTTTGCTGACTTGTTGCGCTTGCGACCTTTATTACAGCTTTGATTCGTCTGTCCTCTTGGATCACGATTGCAGATCTTTTCACCAGCATGTGGAGCATGTTTAGTTTCGGTTTCCTGCGTAGAATTAAACTGCAATTCGCCATATGATTCTTCAGACTGGTTTCTTGCCCATGTTGTATCATCCATTTCTACCGCACTTGATCTCAAGTTGTTGTATCAACATAGAAACAAGGTATTTATTCAATATATCTATATTGTACAATTGTAGCACACAAAATTCACGCCGCCTCGTGCATACAAAAACAAAGTGTCCACCATACTTGACCATATGTTGACAAGTGTCGATTTACCAAATCCTGCGTAACTATCAAAACCCTGCGAAATTCTCCCAAACTTTAAGACTGCGAAAAACGTAAAGCTGATACATTAATATGCATCCAAGTTCGTCATTCTTTGAATTAAACAAACGGTGTTTCTACTTTCAGCATTCAGTTAGTTTCAGATTGAGGTGACTGCAGGTGGAAATTGATACATATCCATTCCGAGTCCGGTTTGAGAGATAAGTGATTGTTTGGTCTTCATCTTCATTATCTCGAATGTTGTTTGTCTTACCTGAAGAAGACCAGAGAAGTCCAAGCGCGTCGTGCTTGTCTTGTGATTTGTTTCCTTCGTTTGGCAGCATAGTAATTTTTCTTTCAGATTTGTTTCAGCATAGAGCCATGAGTGATCCATGAGCTGGTTTTGGCAGCATAATAATTTTTCTTTCAGATTTGTTTCAGCATAGAGCCATGAGTGATCTGTGAGCTGGTTTTCAGTAGACGTCCACAATGAAATGAAATGAAGCAGTCATCTAAACCGAGTTCGATCACGGTCCATCTTCACCACCCCTGTTAAAATGAATCGGCTGATTGATGGTTAAATTGCAACCTTTCCATTCCCCACCCCCCATTCCCCCACCCAAACACAGACGTCCAAAGACTCCCCCCACCCTCCCCCGCTGCCTCCCTGACATACATGTTCACATAATCAATCAATTATACCCCCCCCCCCCCCCCCCCCCCCCACACACACACACACACACACTTTTTGTGTGGGAAAAACAGCCTATAAAAAAGAAAGATGGTATCAAATATTACGTTAGTATCATCATATTGGCAAGATAGTACAAGTAGTAGTAGCTGTTGTTGTTGTAGTAGAGAACACACACACACACACACACACACACGCACGCACGCACGCACGCACGCATTCCCCCCTCCACTTACACATGAAATCCCTTCCTCTCCCCCCCCCCCCCCCCCCCCCCCCAACCCTCCCCCCCTTGTTCTTCTTCCCAATCCCCATTCCTACTTGGTACACATATACACATTCACATCCTTATGCGTTCATATACACACTCACACCCTTATACACACTCACACCTTTCCCTTCCCACCCCCATCCTTATGTGTACGTAGGCTATACGTATTAGAGTCCGATGGGTCGGAAACGCACGCGCATGCGCGCGCGAGCGCGTGTGTGTGCGTGTGCGTGTGTGTGTGTGTGTGTGTGTGTGAGAGAGAGAGAGAGGGGGGTGGGTGGGTGGGTGTGAGAGAGAGACTCCGACTCAAGACTTAACTTGTCAAGGGCGCATATTAGGGTCTATACACCAGTACAACATAACATAAGCACGAAGACAGACCATGCTGAATGCGCGAACCAGGATTTATAGGTCTTCACAAATCGTGTCAAACATTCTCTGGAAGTAAATGCGACCATGGACTTAATTCGTAACTTGGAATTTTTTTTTATCGAAATAGCACAATTTCACGATGGCATTTTGCCAAGTTTGGGTCTTGTACATAATGACTTCTATTAATTTTTTCTCCTTTTTTCCCTTTCTTTGTTTTGTTACCTGCACGTACTTGGCACAGCTGTCTAGAAACAAAAAATTAGCTTCATTTTTCGACCATTCTACATAGGCTACTAAGCATTCTCCGTCTTCTATTAGAATTCATGTATCGACCTATTTCTATGTTCAGGTCATGAGCGCTGACACATCTGCCGATTTCACATCTTTGTTCGCGATTTTTTTACATTTATTTTGCATGTTTGTCAGAAATTTCTAGTTAATTTGTGGGGAAATTGTAGTCCTGATGTGCTGCGTTTTGTTTGTAGAAGCCTCTGTTTGTTCATGGCGTAATTTAGTGTTTTGATACTAATGGTATTTTTACATTAATTTTGCATTTTTGTCAGGAATTTCTAGTAAATTTGTGGGGAAATTGTAGTCCTGAAGTGCTGCGTTTTGTTTGTAGAAGCCTCTGTTTGTTCATGGCGTAATTCGGTGTTTTGATTCCAATGGTGGATTATCTCTTGAAGACATTCAATGCATATCATTTCAGATTTTTTTTAAAGTACGTAAATTGCATAGTGGGAAAAAAAAAGAAAAAAAAGGAAGAAAGAAAACCGCGCAGATCCAGGTCTTTGACTCAGACAACTGACTGAGCTGTAGGACCCCGGTGAACTGTTCTTCAGGGTGGTACCCCAGTGATTCCCTACGGAATTAAGAAGGGGGGGGGGGGGGGGGGGGGGGGGGGGGGGGGGGGGGGGGAGAGGAGTAGAGAGGATGTATGCGTAGGACCAGTATGCATATGCCACTTTATATGTAAAATATGAGCCAAAAGAACAAACGAACAAAAACAACGAGCGTATGCGAGTAATTCATGACGCCATTTCTAGCTCAAACATCTGCATCACGGACCTAAATGACGCGCATTAATAATTAGAAGAAAAAAAAAAAGTTCCCAGACGCACACCTGTATGAGCCCATGCTAACATTGTAATACTATTCCGTAAAACTTCTGTATTTGATTTGATTTGTTGTGTGTGTGTGTGTGTGTGTGTGTGTGTGTGTGCGCGCGCGCGCGCGCGCTTAAAGTTGAATTCAAAGCACTTAATTTATCTTCAATTAGGCACAGTAGCCTACTCTCTTGTACATTCTACCCCCAGATCACTTAACACAAGTGACAAGTCAGACCTGACAAAAATCGTACGATCACAAACTTGCTGTGCAGTAGACATGAATATGTGACCTGCCGGTACAAAAGCTCATGTAAGCGACATTTTTCTTTCGCGTCTTCTCCTACACCTCAGTGCCATTACATCCTCGACGCTCATTCCGGCTCCCAGTCCACAGCCACATCCTGGCTTGTCCCGCCACAGTACCGACACCGGCAGTCCACAGGGAGCAGTCAACGTCGCCATGAGACAGCCAGCCAGAGGAGACGCTGCACTGACTGCCGAGTCCCTTCAGTGGTGCTCAGAGGAACCTGTTCGGATCCACCATACACAGGAAAATTCATTCATTCTTCGGATCCACTATACACAGGAAATTTCATTCTTCGGATCCACCATACAGAGGAAATTTCATTCTAAGCCCCTACTGACGACAGGAATTGCTCCTTTACCTTGAACTTGTTGATCTTACCTTGAACTTGTTGATACCAGTGACCCCGACAGAACCTCATCAAGCGCATTGATGTGGAGAGGAAATCGAAACTGAGGTCACCATGAAAGCAGAGCATGAACGACCACAGAATCCAAGACTTTATGCTGATCGACGAGGATGATCAACACGATGCATGGGGTTTCTATTGTGATCCAGAGACTGCAGTAAACAGGCTAGCGAAATACCCACTTGCAGGGTTGGTCAGGAAATTTGAGCAACAATCTCAGATACGCATCCATTGGGGCCATCGAGTGACATTTTTGCACCGCAATGTGGGTGCAAAATATCACCCGAGGTCACATTTTGATCGTGGTTGACAATCTGTACTGTTGCAGAGGTCCGACAGATTCTTTAAAATGTTGTATCCTGAAGGAAGATGGAAATAGTGAGCTGATCATGTCATGATTGAAAACAAAAACGGAACTCATATTTCAGACCGACATCAGTCTTGCTGTGATATGCATCTCACAGAAATGAATCTGGACATTTCCTTGATCGTCTATGAAGGTATAGAGCTATGACTGCTCACTTCGTATGATGGGTTATTGACAAGATGATTGACCCATATATAAAGCACAAGGCTCATGCTCCGATCCCTTTTGTGAACTTTTCTCTCTTCGACGATTCTGAATTCCCATTTGCAATTGCCATACATTTCAACGATTCAATTATATTGTAGCGCACACACACATACACACATGCGCACACACACAGCCCTGATTATGTAAACACCACACCACACAATGGGTTGCGCTTCCTTTGTAATATAGATCAAACGCTAACAAAACACTTTTAATGTATGCCATCCCTTAAACAGCGCCAGAGTTTCCTTTTTTTTTTTTTCTTTAAAACCAGCTCGACTTCAGGGGATCATACCAGGGATGGTGCAACAAATATATTACATGTCAAGAACAAAATGACAATCATTTCAAATACCTTTAATAATTTGAATGTTAACTATTTCACTCACATTCACACACCACACACACACGAGCACAAAAGCACAAAAGCACACACATATATACATTTCCAAAATTAATGTCTGCTTGCACAAATGTCTGCTTGCACAAATGATAGTCCATTGCAAACGTTTGGCAGCAACATGACCCATTATTTCAATATGGAGTAAACATGCATAAATTGCATAAAAAGCATAAACATTTTACTACTCTATTTTTAGGTCTTACAGCCCTACAGACAGGTCATCTTAGGGCTGTAACTATGTCAATATAAGTACTGTAAGCACGAAAAAAAAAGAGTAAAGAAATAAAACAAATTCCATACACGCTAGAAAAAAAAAGCGGGGGGGGGGGGGGGTTTTAACACACGATTTGTTTCTATCTCTCTCACACACACACACCTAACCACAGGCATACAAATCTGACATGTAAGCACACATACAAGCACACCCCCAACTCCCCCTATCCGTTCACACACGCACATTAAAATTAACAAAGCCATTATCCACAATCCATAAAATTCAATACAGAAAATCACAATGACATTCTTCTAATTTTCAGCCGCGTGGCCTTTTTCTAGAGAGAGAGAAAAACAAACAAAAAAAAAAAAAAACAATGCAACTACGTGATGCCAAAGATGGACATCACATAGTTGCATTGCTTTCGTTTTCGTTTTTTTCTTAAAAACGGCCACGTGGCAAAAAATTAGAAGAGTGGCATTGTCATTTTCTATACCGTTTTCTTCCCTTTGGTGGACTATTGCTTTTGTTTCTCATAAAATTTAAGTTCTGCTACTGAAATGTTTGGAATTGTGCACCAACTATATGCCTTCAGAAAGACAACAGAAACAACCTTTCATACTGGAGCAACACGAACTAAAATGTCCCCCAAAACTCATCTTTTACATGCTAAAAAAAAAGGAGGGATCAAAACAGGATCTATTTTACACACACATCTCTAACCACACACACACACACACACACACACACGCACACACGCACACACCTAACCACACAAGCATATGTATAAAAGGTAATCAACTGACATTCAAAGTGAAACGTTTTTATGTTATTTCGGTCATTTTTTTTTTTTTTTGCTTACAGCCCAACTGTCCTTAAGGGGTCATGTCAGTACTGTTACATCATCAAAACAATAATTCTACCAAAAAAAAAAAACAGACCAAAAAAAAACTTAAAAAGTCCCCTAAAATGTCATCCACACAAGAGGCTTAATCCAGAATTTGACACAAATTCTCTCTCTTCCCCCTCTCTCTCATTCCCCACACACACACACACACACACGCACGCACGCGCGCGCAAACACAAACACGCAAAACACAGACATTTCCAAACACAGACATTTCTGAACACACACACACACACACACACACACACACACACACACACCTTAGCCTTCCCACAGTCCAACGCACCAACACACACGAGCAGGCTAAGTATCTCCAATCAATACCATTTAGATTTGTTACTAAAACATTTGCAACGGCATACCGTTGGTAGGCCTTTGTAAACATTTGGCAGCCAAAAGAAACGTTAATTGGAATGTGGAACAATCATTCAGCTGGCATGAAAAGCGGAATAAAAAAATTATTCAAACTCAATCTTATAGCCCACAGTCCTCAGGTCATCTCAGGGCTGTAACAATGACTACATTCATACTGTAAAGTGCCAACTAAAAAGTCCCCTTAAAAACACATTGTACACATGCTTAAAAAAAGGGTGGATTAAAAGAGGATCTATTTTACACACACACACACACACACACACACACAACCTAACCACACACACAAACACCTAACCATACCTACGCACACCTAACCACAGACATACGAAACAAGCACGCGCACAAGCACGCCACGAGTCACCAGCCCGTTGACATACGCACGACACAATGAAAAAGAATCCAGCTGTTATTGACAATTCATCACATTAAGTTCTGTTATTGAAATACAGTGATAGACCATTGCATACATTTGGCAGCAACATGACCCGTTTACTTCAATGCAGAGTAGCAAATCAACTGGCATAAAAGGGTCCTTCAACTTTTTTATGCCAGCTGGTTTTACTACTCTGCGCTGAAATAAACGGGTCCTGTTGCTCCAATTTCATTACTCACATTTACCTATCTTATAGCCCCACAGACCTCAAGTGGTCATCTCAGGGCTGTAACAATGTCCACATCAGTACTGTAAAACACAAATCCCCCCCCCCCCCCAAAAAAAAAAAAAAAAAAAAAAAAAAAAAATCAATACATGCTACAAAAGGATGGATTAAACCAGGTTCTCTTACACACACAAACTTTCCAAACGATATCTGTTTGAGCGCGCGTGCGCGCGCGCGCGCGCGCACACACACACACACACACACACACACGCACAGTTGAACACACCCGCACAGTAACTTGCACAAGCAAGCTAAGTATCTCCAAATCAGTTCTTTTTTGATTTGTTACTGAAACATTTGCAACCGCGTCCCATTCATACGCCTTTGCAAACATTTGGCAGCAACTCAAAACGTTTAATTGAATATGGAATAATCATGAACTGGCATGAAAAGCAGAATAAAAATCATTACTCAAAACGTGTTTATCTTACAGCCTACAGTCCTCAGGGGCCATCTAAATGCTGTAACAATGTCCATATTTATGTTGTAAAACGCTAATTAAAAAGTCCACCACAAAGTCGTTGCATGCATGTTTAAAAAGGATGGATTCAAACAAGATTCCCCCGACCCCCACCCGCCAACACACACACACACACACACACACACACACACACAGAGTCCTAACCACTCGGACACACACACCTAACCACAGGCACACACATACACACACCTAATCACAGACACACACTCGCCTAACCACAGACACACACACCTAATCAGACACACCTAATCAGACCCCCCCCCCCCCCCAACCACCACAGACGCACACACACACACCCCTAACCACAGACGTTCACACCCTCCTAACCACAGACGTACACACCTCCCCTAACCACAGACACACCCCACCCCCCCTAACCACAGACACACACCTAACCCCCACACACACACATCTACCCCCCCCCCCCCCCGCACCCCCCCTAATCACAGACACACCTAACCACCCACCCACCACCCCCACACACACACACCTAATCACAGACACACACACCTACCCACAGACACAAACCAGTGCCTACATGTAAGCACATGCACAAGCACACCACAAGTCACCAACCCATTCACAAACGCACATCATACCAAAAATGAACGCAGCTATTATTGAAGGTCTGTTTCTGAAATGTTTGCAAAGGCGTTTCAACGACAGGCCCTTGCAAACATTTGGCAGCAACACGACCCGTTTATTTCAATGCAGTGTAGTAAATCAACTGGCATAAAAAAAAAGTCCAACTTATGGCAGCTGATTTACTACTCTGCATTGAAATAAATGGGTCGTCTTGCTGCCATTTCAGGACTCGCTGTTATCTATCTTACAGTCCCACAGACCTCAGGGGGTCATCTCAAGGCTATAACAATGTCCACATCAGTACTGTAAAACACTAAACCCCCCTCTGCCCCCCTCCCCCCCAAAAAAAAAAAAAAAAAAAAAAAAAAAACATGAACGCATCCTACAAAAGGATGGATTAAACCAGGATCTATTGTACAATTTCCAAATAACGGTTGTTTGCACACACACACACACACACACACACACACACACACACACACACACACACCCAACCAACCAACCTGCCCTCTGTTGAACACACCCACACACTAACTTACATGAGCAATCTAAGTATCCCCCCAATCAATTTCATTTTGATTTGTTACTGAAACGTTTGCGAGCGCATACATTCATACGCCATGGCAAACATTTGGCAGAAACTCGAAACGTTTACTTGAATGTGAAGTAATCAATCAAGTAGCACGCTTTAAAAACGATGGCTCCAAACAGGATCTATTTCACACACACACACACATAACAGCAGAGTGAGACACACACGCACCTAACCACACACACGCACTTACGCCTAACCATAGACATACAAACCAACGCCTACATGTAAGCACATGCACAAGCACACGAGTCACCAACCCATTCACATAGGCACATAATACCAAAAATGAACCCTACTATTATCGATAATTCATCACACTAAGTTCTGTTTCTGAAATGTTTGCAAAGGCGTACCAATGATAGGCCCTTGCATACATTTGGCAGCAACGTGATCCGTTTATTTCAATGCAGAGTAGTAAATCATTATTTACACTGTAAAACACTAACAAAAAAGCTCACTAAAAAGTTATTGCATACATGCAAACAGGATCTATTTGACGTACTCACATACAAACACACTTACCTAATCACAGACACTCACATGTAACAAACACACACTCGCCTAACCATAGACACACACCTAAACCTAACCACAGACATACAAACCAATGTCTACATGTAAGCACATGCACGAACACATCACAAGTCACCAACCTGTTCACATACACTCCTCATAGAAAAATGAACCCAGCTATTGTCGACAATTCACCACATGAAGTTCTGTTACTGAAATGTTTGCAAAGGCTTACCAATGATAGGCCCTTGCATACATTTGGCAGCAACACGACCCATTCATTTCAATGCAGAGTAGTAAATCAACTGGCACGAAAAGTCCAACTTATGGCAGCTAATTTACTACTCTGCATTGAAATAAATGGGTCGTCTTGCTGCCATTTCATGACTCGCTTTTATCTATCTTACAGTCCCACAGACCTCAGGGGGTCATCTCAGGGCTATAACAATGTCCACATCAGTACTGTAAAACACTACCCCCCCTCCCCCCTCCCCCGCGCTACCACCACCACCACCCCCCCCCCCCCCCAAAAAAAAAAAAAAAAATCAATGCATCCTACAAAAGGATGAATTAAAACAGGATCTATTACACACACGCACGCACACACACACAATTTCGAAATTACGCTTGTTTGCACACACACACACACGCATACGCATACACCAACCTACCACTGTTAAACACACCCACACTCTAACTTACACAAGCAAGCTTTGTACCTTCAATTCCACTTAGGTTTGTTACTGAATCATTTGCAACGGCGTACCATTGGTAGGCATTTGCAAACATTTGGCAGCAACAAGAAACGGTTACTTGAATATGGAGTGATCAATCAACTGGCATGGAAAACGGAATAAAAATTACTCAAACTCATCTGACAGACCACAGTCATTATGGGTCATCTCAAGGCTGTAACAATGTCCACATTTATACTGTAAAATGCTAACTAAAAAGTCCACTAAAAAGTCAGTGTACACACGCTCAAAAAGGATGGATTCAAACAATCTATTTCACTCACTCACTCACACACACACACACACACACACACACACACACACACACACACTACACACACACACCTAACCACACTCGCACACACCTAACCAAATACATACCAATGCCTATATTTAAGCACACGCACAAGCACACACCACAAGTCACCAACCTGTTCACATTCACACATCATAGAAAAATGAACCCGGCTATCATCGACAATTCATCATATGAAAGTCCGTTTCTGAAATGCATGCAAAGGCGTACCAATGATAGGCCCTTGCATACATTTGACAGCAACACGACCCGTTCATTTCAATGCAGAGTAGAAAATCAACTGGCATAAAAAGTCCAACTTATCGCAGCTGATTTACTATTCTGCATTAAAATAAACAGGTCGTCTTGCTGCATTTCATTGCTCACTGTTATCTATCTTGCCGTCCCACAGACCTCAGGGGGTCATCTCAAGGCTATAACAATGTCCACATCAGTACTGTTGAACACTACTACCCCCCCCCCCCCCCCCCCCCCCCCCCCCCCCCCCCAAAAAAAAAAAAAAAAAAAAAAACTGCTACAAAAGGATGGGTTAAACCAGAATCTATCACACACACACACACACACACACACACACACACACACACACACACACACACCTACCTAGACGCACACATCACACACACAAACACACACACCCACACACTAAACTACATACAAACCAACGCTACATATAAACATACCAGAAGTCACCAACCCATTCACATAAACACATCATAGCAAAAATTAACTCAATTATTATCGACAATTCATTACATGAAAGTCTGTCACTGAAATGATTGCAAAGGTGTACCATTGATAGGCCCTTGCATACATTTGACAGCAACACGACCCGTTTATTTCAATGCAGAGTAGTAAATCAACTGGCATATAAAGTCCACATCATGGCGGCTGATTTTCTACTCTGCACTAAAATAAACGTGTTGTGTTGCTGCCTTTGCAATATTCACGTCAATTTTATCTTATAGCTCCACAGACTTCAAGCGGTCATCTCAGTGCTTTAATGATGTCCTCATCAGTTCTGTAAAACACTACAACCCCCTCATAAAAAGCATCAATACATGCTACAAAAGGATGGATTCAACCAGGAACTATCACACACATATACACACAACTTCCCAACGACGCTTGTTTGCACAACCCCCCCCCCCACACACACACACACACACACCTACACACACCTACCCACTGTTGAACACGCCCACACACTAACTTACACATGCAAGCTATGTAATGCCAATCAATTCCATTTGGATTTGTTACTGAAACATTTGCAACCGCGTACCATTCATATGCCTTTGCAAAAATTTGGCAGCAACTCAAAACATTCACTTGAATGTGGAGTAATCAATGATAGGTCTTTGCATACCTTTTGCAGCAATACGACCCGTTTATTTCCATGCAGAATAGTAAATCAACTGGCATAAAAAGTCCAACTTCGCCAGTTGATTTACTACTTTGCATTGAAATAAATGGGTCGTGTTGATGTCATTTCATTACTCACTTTTCTCTATCTTACAGTCCCACAGACAAGGGGTCATATCAGAGCTACAACAATGTCCACGTCAGTATTGTATTTAAAAAAAAAAAAAAAAAAAAAAAAAAAAAACCCAACCCCCTCCCCCCCCCCCCCCCCCAAAAAAAAAAAATTAAAGAAAAAAAAATGTAATACATGATACAAACGGACGGATTAAACCTGGATCTACTAAACACACACACACACGCGCGCGCGCGCGCGCATGCGCGCACACACAATTTCCAAAAGACACCTGTTTGTACAAACACACACACACATACACCAACCTACCCTCTGTTAAATACACCCACACACTAACTTACGCAAGCATGCTTTGTATCTCCAATCAATTCCATTTACATTTGTTACTGAAACATTTGCAACTGCATACCATTCATACGCCCTTTGCAAACATTTGGCAGCAACTCAAAACATTCACTTGCATGTGGAGTAATCAATCAAGTGGCATGAAAAGCGGAATAGAAATCATTACTCAAAACTATTTATCTTATAACCCACAGTCCTCAGGGGTCATTTCAGGGCTGTAAGGACGTCCACATTTACATTGCGAAACACTAACTAAAAAGTCCACTTAAAAGTCATTGCATACATGCTTAAAAAGGATGAATTCCAATAGGATTTCACAGAGAGAGAGAGAGAGAGAGAGAGAGAGAGAGAGAGACCCACCCCTAACCACACACACACACACACCTAACCACATACAAACCAGTGCCTACATGTAAGCACACCAGTCACTAACCTGTTCACATTATACCAAAAATGAACCCAACTATTATCGACAATTCATCACACGAAAGTCTGTTTCTGAAATGTTTGCAAAGGCGTACCAATGATAGGCCCTTGCATACATTTGGCAGCAGCACACCACCCGTTTATTTCAATGCAGAATAGTACATCAACTGGCATAAAAAGTCCGACTTATGGCAGTTGATTACTATTCTGCACTGAACGGGTCATCTTGCTGCCATTTCATTACTCACCGTTATCTATCTTACAGTCCCACAGACCTCTGGGGGTCATCTCAGGGCTATAACAATGTCCACATCAGAACTGTAAAACACTACCCCCCACCCAAAAAAAAAAAAAAAAAAAAAAAAAAAAAAAAAAAAAAAAAAAAAACAATGCATGCTACAAAAGGATGGATTAAAACAGGATCACACACACACACACACACACACACACACACACACACACACACACTTTCCAAATAATGCTTGTTTGCACACACACACACACACCAAAACCTACCCACTGTTGAACATGCCCACACACAAACTTATACATGCAAGCTATGCATCGCCAATCAATTCCATTTAGATTTGTTACTGAAACATTTGCAACCGCGTACCGTTCATACGCCATTGCAAACATTTGGCAGCAACTCAAAAAACATTTACATGACTGTGGAGTAATCAAACTGGCATGAAAAGCAGAATAAAGATCATTACTCAAAAAGTATTTATCTTATAGCCCACAGTCCTCAGGGGTCATCTTAGGGCTATAACAATGTCCACATTTACACTGTAAAACACTAACTAAAAAGTCCACTACAAAGTCGTTGCATACATGTTTGAAAAGGATGGATTCAAACAGGATCTATTTCACACACATACCCCTAACCACAGACACACGCACCCCCCCCCCCCCCCCCCCTCCCCCCCCCCCGCCACACACCTCACCACAGACACACACTCCTACACCTAACCACTGACATACAAACCAAGTCTACATGCAAGCACATGCACAAGAACACCAGAAGTCACCAACCCGTTCACATACGCACATCATGGCGAAAATGAACCCAGCTATTACCAGTAATTTCTCACATGAAGGTCTGTTACTGTAATGTTTGCAAAGACGTACCAACACGCTAGGTCCTTGCATACACTTGGCAGCAACACGGCCCATCCATTTCAATGCAGAGTTGTAAATCAACTGCCATAACAAGTCCAAATCATGGCAGCTGATTTACTACTCTGCCTTGAAATAAACGGGTCATCTTGCTGCCATTTCATTACTCACTTTTATCTATCTTACAGTCCCACAGACCTCACAGGGTCATCTCAGGGCTATAACAGTGTTCACATCAGTACTGTAAAATACCCCCCCCCCCCCCCCCCCCCCAAACACAAACAAAAAGAAAACCCAAAAAAAACATCAATGCATCCTACAAAACGATGGATTAAACCAGGATCTATCGCACACACATTTTCCAAATGGCGCGTTTTTGTACACACATACACACACCAGCCTACCCACTATTGAACACGTCCACACACAAACTTACACAAACAAGCTATGCATCTCCAATCAATTCCATTTACATTAGTTTACCAAAACATTTGCAACCACGTACCATTCATAGTCTTTGCAAACATTTGACAGCAACTCGCAACGTTTTCTTGTGGAGTAATAAATCAACTGGCATAAAAAGTGTCATAAATCATAACTCAAAACGTACCTATCTTATAGCCCACAGTCCTTATGGGTTATCTCAGGGCCGTAACAATGTCCACATTTATAATACAAAATGCTGACTAAAAAGTCCACTACAAAGTCAGTGTACACATGCTCAAAAAGGATGAATTCATACAATCTATTTCACACACACACACACACACACACACACACACACACACACACCTAACCGCAACCGCAACATATATGCACAATAGGCCCTTGCATACATTTGGCAGCAATACGACCCATATATTTAATGCAGAGTAGGAAATCAACTGGCATAAAAAGTTTAAATTATGGCAGCTGATTTACTACTCTGCACTGAAATAAACAGGTCATCTTGCTGCCATTTCATTACTCACTGTTATCGATCTTACAGTCCCACAGACCTCAACCGGTCATCTCAGGGCTATAACAATGTCCACATCAGTACTGTAGAACACTACCCCCCCCCCCCCCCCCCCCCCCCAAAAAAAAAAAAAAAAAAAAAAATCATACATGCTACAAAAGGATGGATTAAACCAGAATCTAGTACACACACACACCATTTCCAAACGACACCTGTGTGCACAAACACACACACACACACCAATCTACCCACTGTTGAACATGTCCACACACAAACTTACACAAGCAAACTGTGTATCTTTAATCAATTCCATTTAGATTTGTTACCAAAACATTTGCAACGGCGTACCATTAATACGCCTTTGCAAACATTTGACAGCAACAATAAACGGTTACACTAATATGGAGTAAGCAATCAACTTGGCATGGATAGAGGAATGAAGATCATTACTCGAAAGTTATCTTCTAGCCCACAAGTCCTCAAAGGTCATCTCAGGGCTGTGACAATGTCCACATTCATATTGTAAAAAACACCACTAAAAAGTCCACTGAAGTATTTGCATACATGCTAAAAAAAAAGGATGGATTCAAACAGGATCTATTTGACACACACCCCCTTCTCTAGGTGCGCGCGCGCGCGCCACACACACCACACACACACACACACCAATTAAAAGATCCACTTAAGTCATTGCACACATGCTCAAAAAGGATGGATTAAACAGGATCTATTTCACACACACACACCCCTAACCGCAAACCAACGACGTCCATATGGTACATTTTTAACCTAAATTAACCCGCTACTACGAAAGTTCTTACATTAAAGGCATAC
>JADBJO010006167.1:7500-42500 GCA_016801955.1 Conus betulinus
AGATAATGACACTGTCCTAAGAAAAACAAGATGCAAAGCATATGAACGTACTCCCAGTATATCTTCTTGAAAAACGTCACAATCAAACATGCGTCATAATGTTTTTGACGTCACAATCAAACATCCGTCATAATGTATTTCGTCACTGATATTCCATAAAGAAGAAAAACCGTTCTGGGGCCGTTACAGCCGTTTGTAAGGCTATTCTGGTTTAAAAAAAAAAAAAAAAAAAAAAAAAAAAACCCACCAATATCGGGCATCATCCGTGACCCATACTGAACGTACCTACAAATTTTCAGAAAGATGTCAATGGCCAGACTCCCAAGCAGGTCATAATGAAGAAGGGAGCAAATGAGGTTGATGGACCATGGACAAATCAACCATCAGACTCTCCAACACTTCATCATGTAGATGGAAAGTGAGGCTGAATCACAATAGACTGTCTAACCGTCAGGTTCCCCATCGGTTAATAATGAACAACAGGACAAGGTAGGTGGAGGGACAACAACAACAATCCAACCGTCATGGGGGACCATGGACACAAATCAATCATCATCAAAAACCCGCAGGACAGAGACAAGTGAGGCTGAGGCCTGACACCAGAGCTCTACAAAAGATACATAGATGACGGACTGGGAGCCACATCCATGCCAGAACATGGCCTCTGCAATTGCCTCGACTTTGCTCAGACCTTCCATCCATCCATCAAACTGATTTACACCATATTACAGTCAGTCAACTTCCCGGACATCACCATCTCCCTCAAAGATGGACTGCTCAAAACCTCAATTTTCTATAAACCCACTGATGCACACTCATACCTGGACTAGACATCTTTCCACCATGCATCCACTAAGACACGCATTCCATATTCTGAATCCATTCAGACTATGCAGATGCTACTCCAACGAAAAAAAATTTCACTCTAAAAGCGGCCAAATTGTCTGGAATTTCCACCACCTGTGAATATCCAGAGTCATCATTAATGATGCTGTCAGCCGCACCATATCTGCTCTGGAAACGTAGCCTCCAAAAGAGAGACAGACCCACCGCCTGTCTCCTCTTCCATCCTCACACTCTCCCCATAAGCAGGATCCTGAAGTCTTAACTAGAATATAGTAGAACACAAACCTGTCTTTGAGACAAAAAACCGATGATCCTTTCAAACGTGCTAAAAAAAAAAAAAAAAAAAAAAAAAAGAGCCCTCAAAAACCTACTGGTGCGCTCTAAACTGAACAAAATCTCCACACATAAGCCACCAGGTACTTTCTCCTACTCAAAAACCAATCGATCGTAAAATCTGCCCTCTCACCAAACCAGATACCATCCTACATGGCCGCAAAGGCTCATTCACAATTAAACGCACATTCTCCTGCAAAAAGTGCATTTTCGTTTATTTTGTTCGTCTTCTGCTTCACCTGAAGAAGACCTAAGAGGTCGAAACGCGTTGTGTGTTTGTCTTGTGACTCGTTTTTCCACGTTTCTCTGGGCGGTTTCGCTGACATTTATTTAAGATTTGTTTACCCGGCCTCTCAGTTACGATATGAACACCAAAGAGACGCCGGTCTCACTTGGTGTTCATTACCACAGCAGCCCTCAGACCTCCATCCTGACCCCGATTCTGCAGCCACCTACAATGCATGGAACAATAGATGGGTCTATTCCCATCCTCCACCCCTGGCGACCCAACATCCAGCTACCCCGGTCTCATCCTTGACAACCCGGCGTCCAGCTACCCATCCTGCACCTCCGGCGACCCGACATCCACCTTCTTATCTTCCACCTCCGGCGACGCGACATCCACCTTCTTATCTTCCACCTCCGGCGACCCGACATCCACCTCTTATTTTCCACCTCTGGCGACCCCACATCCACCTTCTTACCTTCCACCTCCGGCGACCCGACTTCCCACCTTCTTACCTTCCACCTCTGGCGACCCCACACCCTCCTTCTTATCTTCCACCTCTGGCGACCCCACATCCACCTTCTTATTTTCCACCTCTGGCGACCCCCACATCCACCTTCTTACCTTCCACCTCTGGCGACCCCACATCCACCTTCTTACCTTCCACCTCTGGCGACCCCACATCCACCTTCTTACCTTCCACCTCTGGCGACCCCACATCCACCTTCTTACCTTCCACCTCTGGCGACCCCACATCCACCTTCTTACCTTTACCACCTCTGGCGACCCCACATCCACCTTCTTACCTTCCACCCCTCTGGCGACCCCACATCCACCTTCATACCTTCCACCTCTGGCGACCCCACATCCACCTTCTGACTTTCCACCTCTGGCGACCCCACATCCACCTTCATACCTTCCACCTCTGGCGACCCCACATCCACCTTCTTACCTTCCACCTCTGGCGACCCCACATCCACCTTCATACCTTCCACCTCTGGCGACCCCACATCCACCTTCATACCTCCACCTCTGGCGACCCGACTTCCCATGTTCTGCCTCCACCCAACAAAACATGTCCCCCGCAATGTGTGCGTTTTCCAGATTCAAGTGTGAGACATATCCACAGGTGTGTGTGTGTGTGTGTGTGTGTGTGTGTGTGTGTGGTGTGTGTGTGTGTGTGCGTGTGAATGCGAGCTTGTGTACGCGCGTGTGTGCTTGCGTGCGTGCGTGCGCGCGCGCGCGTATGTGTGTGTGCGCGTGTGTGTACAAGCGTGCGTACGCGCGTTCGTGAGAGCGCAGATTTATATGCAAGTTCCACTATGTTTAATACAAGTTCCACAAGTTTAAATACCCATACCCCCCCTCCCACCCCCCCCCCCCCCCCCCCCCCCCCCCCCCATCCCCTCACCTTCCTTTCTTATTGTTATTGTCACTGTTCTTTTTTTTTTACCCCCCCCCCCCCCCCCCCCCCCCCCCCCCCCCCAAACACATATATCAGAGGGTCCTACTCATGGACACTGAAATTGTGTGAGCACACACTTGTTTCTGTTTTTGACAGCAGCGCTCAATGGTGACACCATCTCTCAGTGTGAACCACGTGATGGTATACAGGCACCTTTCTCCCTTCTGTGTCATAGCGGCTTGTTCATGAGACCACAGTACATGTGTGTGTGTGTTTGTGTGTGTGTGTGTGTGCACGCGTGCACGTGTGTGTGTGTGTGTGTGTGTGTGTGTGTGTGTGTGTGTGTGTGTGTGTGTGTGTGTGTATAAAGTGTGTGTGTTTGTGTGTGTGTGTTTGCGTCAGCATAATTTTTATGTGTTGGGTATGTGTTGTTGCATACACCTGAATATTTTGTGTGTGTGTGTGTGTGTTTGTCACTTTGTGTGTGTGTACAGATATGCATTTCAGTTCTTTCAAAAGTCTCTCCTCACAACACAGCTTGATATTAAGGTTGCTACCATTTGCCGAAGGGTCCTACCAATAATTTGCATAACAGTTGAAGAAAAAGAGGAGCTCTCAAAAAGAGAAGAGGGAACAGAGTTATTTAAGAATATGAGACAGATTTGGGATGCATGGGCCTGTGTGTGCCTTTGTGCATATATTTGTGTGTGTGTATGCAGATGCACATGGGTACAAGGAAATGTTCTTTGTATAATCAAGCTCATATGCAGCTTTAAAAGTATGTCAAAGGGCATGTGCCATCTACATATATACTCTAAATGCATAGCCAGGGACAAGAGTGTGTCAAAGGGCATGTGTTATGAAGTATATAGTCTGAACGCATACATATATAGGAGTAAGTGACAGATTTGTCCTCACTTTTGTGGAAAAATGTATATTCAGGAACAAGTGATAGATTTGTCCTTTTTTTTTTTAAAAACACATCCATACATTGTTTTTATTATTTATTATTATTATTTTTAGGGTAAGCTGGTTTGACTTAGGAATAAAATGAGATCATCCGTTAAAACTGAGTCCAATGTTGTCATTTTTGCTGTTTTCAGTTTATGTACATTATTACATTCTGAGTATGATGTCTAGATACCTGGCATGCTTAAAGAAATGAAACAAAAAGGTACTGTGGTAGGAGAATAATCAAAGAATGACAAGGTCTGTTGCAAAATTAGTCTCATTTCCCATATTAACAATACTCTAGGGTTACAGCCAACCACAAAAATGTCAGAAAAAGTTACACATTGTTTGTCAAAAAAGGCAGGGCAAGACAAAGCAAAAACCTGTCTTATGCTTTTGATGATAGATCGGAAAAGCAGCAGAAACAACTCTGCACTCTGTCTATGTGTGTACCCTTGGTGGGTTCATGTTGAGGTCGCTGGTACAAGCAAGTTCATTAGGACTATCACTGGACAGATGTAGTGGCACCCTGCGGAGGGGGATGCTTGCTTATGGCTGGCTCCATGACTGAGCAGTTCCTGTCATCAGTAGGGGGCTTAGCAGGTGCTGTCCTGTACATGTGGGATCAAAACAAACGCCACTGAACACCAGTAAAATTACAGACCCATAGCTCTAACCTCTCATGTTGGTAAACTTTTGAAAAAAGTATTCAAAAACAACTTACATTACTGTGAAAAAATGGTGTGATTCCTGTTTAGCAATGGGCTTTCAAAATGGTCGTTGTACCACAGACCATTTAGTAAAACTGACCAGTCACATTAAAAAACAATTCTCCCACAGAAAAAGTACTTTGGCTACATTTTTTATGTAAAAAAAAAAGCCTTCGACCGCAAGTGGCATGCTAGGCTGCTTTTCAAATTAAAAAATGTTGGTATTTCTGGGAGAATGTTTGATTACATAAAAGGTTCCTAATACTAGTAACAGAAAGAAGCATATGTAAAAGGACTAGGACTTATTCACCTTTAGGAATGTTGTAGATATGGGTATCCCTCAGGGATAAGTTATTGCTCCTTGTTGTTCACAATCCTAATCCACGATTTTCCCAAATCTGTGTCAAAAGCAACGCATGTAGTTCAATATGCAGATAATATCGCTATTTGGATTAACTGTACATTTATGAAGTATTCCAGTAAAAGAATAAAAACTTCGTGCAGAAGTTGTACCAAAAGTGAATTGGATAAATAATCTATATATGTGAAGAACAATGGGTTAGAACTATCGGGAGAAAAAAAAAAATGTTTCATGTTGTTTGACAATGGTGAGAACCCAAAGATTCTTCCCTCGCTTTTGCTTGATGGACACATTGTAGATCATAAACGAAATCTTAAATTCCTGGGGGTATTTTTAACTCTTAAGCTGAACTGGAAAACACATATTGAAAATTTAATTGATAAAACAAGAAAAAGATTAAACGTTCTTAAAATTATATGTTGTCAAACATGGGGTCAGGACTGTCATACCCTTTTACATCTATACATCTCTTTAGTCCGATCAAAATTAACATATGGACAGGAAGTATATTTCTCTGCACTTAATTTTCTATTAAAGAGATTGCAAAGGCTGGATAGTAAGACCATGAAATTAGCTCTGGGAGTCCCAGTTCATACAAACACTTAGATGTTAAATAAAAAAATATATTTTCGCTAAATGAGAAGCAAATATTGGATGTATCCAAATATATTGTCAGAAGTCTTTCTGTTGAAAATCCATGTACTGAAGAAATACTGATGGATTCCAGTGAAGATTATCCTAAGAGGTCTAAAAAACATCATATATTCAACCAATTAGAAACTACACATCTGATTTTATGTCACATTAATATTACTGCTATATACCAGAATATCCTGTGGTACCTCCAATGCCTCCTTGGGAGCACCTAAATGCTTCTTTTGATTACAAATACACCATGTCAAAGAAAAGTGATAATTTAAATATTTAACAACTGAAGTTCGTGAACATTTAGAAAACAGCTATCCATATCATTTAAAAGTTTTTACAGATGGGTCGGAAATGGAATCCTCTGGTAGTGGTTCTGGCTTTATAATATCAACTTTAGATGTCAGGAAATCATATTATTTACAAAGGGTGTTTTCAGTCTACACCTCAGAATTATATGCAATACTGAAGGCTTTGACTTACATGATACACCAATTGCTTTCTATAGAATTTTACTGTGTGTTGATTCCAAATCTGTTTTACAATCACTAGAGCACTGCAAAGCTAATGCTAAAAATTTGTGCAGAATTTTAGTCAAAAAAGGGCTACTTTACAATTGTGCCTGAGATACGTTGTAAGATTAATTCATAAATTAAGGCTGAATACTTAGAACACTGAAAATTCTCTTGGTATTACTTGTGCCTGCAGAGAAAACATATCTGTGCATCATCTTTTGTTTGAAAGCTCAGTGTTGACCTCGCTCTATCAGGAGAAAGGTATTGAGATGAATAACTTTGATAATGTCAGTACTGTCTTATATGGTTCATATGTTGCTGAAATTGCAATGGCTATTTTGCAGTCACAGGTTGCAAAATTTTTACAAATATCAACAATTTTGTGTACCTCTAGGTATTTCACTCATGTAAATAGACATATATCAGATGTGGATTTGAAAGTACTAACACGGATGATAAGTTAAGTGTGGAGGTTTTTTTTTTTTTTTTTTTCTTTTTTTTTTTGTTTTGTTTTAGATAGTATCTAATATCATCTGGCAATGAAAAGACATTAAATAAACCATTGAACTGAACTGAGGAACTCTGCTCTATCTGCTAGGAACTTAAGACAACATAGCAGGGCATCTTGTTACTGCATTAGTCACAAAAATATGGTATACAAGGCTAGCAAACTGGCTGTAGCTTACAAAAGGTTATCATTGCAAGTGTATGTAACCATAGGGACTGTAACACAAAGTGCCCTGTTTTTGTTGTTGTTGTTTGTATGTTTATTCCCATTTAATCCTGCAAACCACTTTTGAGTCAGAAAAACAATACTAGAGAGCTGTATTGCACATTTCAGAAGACAATCTCTCTTCAGTGTATAATCCAGTTTTCTGGATGGCAAGTTTTTAGGTTTCCCTGAAGTAGTTTCTCACTGAAAATGTCTGGCTTTTTAGCTACTATGCTTTTTGTTTCGGACACATTTTCACTTAATTGTCAGATTGATTTTTTTGTTTTTAAATATCAGATGAAGTTATGAAGCTGGGGTATAGCTAATGTCCCCTTCCCTCCCACCCCCTGCCTCCTCTCAAACATGCCCATTCAGAGTACACAGTCGTATGAGACATCATTATAGAATCAGCAACACCTGGGTCCCATTATCCTTCATTTGCATATTAAGTGAACTGTCCTGGATTGCTTTCACTCACTGTTTTTGCCAGTGACACTTGTTGTGAAATAAAGAAAAATAATTCAGTCATGACAAATGGCGACTGTGTGTGTCAGAACCAACAGAAGGGTGGCTCAGTTGTTTACTGGAGATGGGACCAGGGCAGATCTACAATTACAGGGTGAAGGCATTTCCATACTGCATTAGAAAGAAGAAAAACTTTTGCATCAAAACGGGTCCAAATCTAAATGACCATGTGCGTAATCCGTTTTTTTTTTTTTTTTTTTTTTTTTTTTTTTCTTTTTTCTTCTCACAATCTAGTACAAACTGACTAGATTTGACCTTGGATGCTATTAGGGGACAACTGTCATGATTTATTCATTTAGAATGATGATGAAGACCATTCAGTGTAGTGAACTGAACCAGTTCTGATGACTTGATTCCAACATCCATGAATAGAATGTTGAAGTGTTGACAGTTAGTAGGCTTTCCTGACATTGAATTATGATAACATGAACTGGGCCTGTTTTTACAAAGCCTTTTTCATTGGTTACTTACAGCAAACGAAGTTGGGGAGGGATTTGCGCAGGATGATATTGAAATTATACGCTGCTTTCTTGTCACCAGATGGAAAGGTGAGTATGATATTTGAAAACTTCTTACATACAAACAGCATGTATCTCACATAAACACACACATAGACACACACACACACACACACACACACACACACACACACACACACACACACACACACACACATGCATGCACATACACACACACTCTCACACACACACCACACACACAGACTGGCATCAAGGCATGCATGCACACACACACGTTTGCTCGCACCCAGACATGCGCACACAAAGACACTCTCATGCTCTCACACACATATGCACATATACAAGAAAGACAGGAGTGAAAGTTCAGTGATGGTCATTGATAGAAAAGCTTTGTAATTTCTGTTTCTTAAGTAGTAAAATAGTACATAAAGTTTTGGGAACCAAGTAACAATAAAAGAGAAAATCATCATGAACTTGGTAAAGGTGTTGTTGAGTCACCACTGAGAACTTCCAGGCTCTCCCTATTCATTGCAGTTCTCTTGGCTCTTGTGAAGGCCGGGCATGAATCATGCGGTTTTATAAGAGACATTAAGCTGAATGGAAAATGCATTAATATGCATGAACAGAGAAATATGAAAAGAAACATGATTAATAAGTTTGTGAAAGAATATTTGAGAATGGTTGCATTCTCATTTGGATTGTTGTGTTGTAAAACCCCATTTCCACCCATCTCCCATCATGCAAATTTCCCATCCTTGCAGAGTTAAAGGTGATGATTACATGTTTGACTCATTGGGATCTAACTTACCACCTTCTCATTGTCAGTTTTCTTCATTTCTTTCTCTTTCTTGGTGCAGCTGGCATGTGTAATTAATATTGTCTTGTTTGAAAGTAATAATGAGGATGATTGTAACGATGATCATTGCGTTTTGCAGAGAGTCGATTACAAAGGAATTGGACACAGTGAAGAGTTTAAGTGCTACACCCAACTTGCTCGGGAACTGCAGCGAGTCAGCCTCGAGGAATGCAGCCGGGAGGAAAAGCTGGCTTTTTTTTCATTAACATCTACAACGCTTTGGTGATTCATGCCAACATTGTTCGTGGTCCTCCAGTGAATCTCTGGCAGCGCTACAAGGTATCAAAGCATCTGAAACTAATCAGTACTGAGTAAAATGATGTGAAGAAGAATTCACCAATTGTCGGCCAGAGCTCGTTATTGAAGAAATATGTTTCAATCAAAGGCCTTGCTTATTGAAAACATCTGTATATCACCATATTCTAAATCCCAGTACTTTACTTAAGCACGTTTTATATGTTCAAATGCGTTCCTGAAGATCATTTGATAGGTGATATAAGTCTTTTTTGATTAGTGTTTTTTTTTTATCTTAGTCTAAAGGAAATACTGAATCAGGTGGGCAATCCTGAACAGTGAATATAAAAGACAGGAAAGTAAACTTTGCTCCCTTGATGAACCGGTGGCATGAACATATTCCAGAGTAATAGCCTATTCAGCCTGCAGAGAGAGAGAGAAAGGAAAGCACTCAGGGGAAGTGGGGAAGGGGTCACAGCAAGAGTGGCAGAGAGAGGGAGAAGAAGGGAGAGACACAAAGAGAGATTGAGACAGAGGGGCTTAGCATGAGAGGGATGTGTGTGTGTGTGTGTGTGTGTGTGTGTGTGTGTGTGTGTGTGTGTGTGTGTGTGTGCGCGTGTGTGCGCAAAATACATCAGCATAAGTGCAATTATTAGGTTATTTTCATTTGTTGCAAGAGGTGCTGAAGAGACTTGCAGGTGTAAAGAGCTCCTGGACCGTTGCTTTATCCTTGCTTCTAAGTGTAATGGAATTCCCAGTGTGTGTGTTTGTGTGAGTCTGTGTCTGTGTGTCATTTGTGTGTGTGTGTGTGTGTGTGTGTGTGTGTGTGTGTGTGTGTGCGCATATGTAGTATGTGCATATGTATGCATGAGCACAAATATGCTTGCATATGCATATATGGGTTTGTATGTATGGATATGTGTGTATACATCATGTATGCATATGTACATGTTCTATTTGCTAGAATGAGGCAAGTCCAGCTATGCAGTGGTGCTATTGAATTAGTCTGTGTGCAGTGTGTGAGGGTATACCCATTCACTGCTGCTGGTCTGTGTGCAGTGTGTGAGGGTATACCCATTCACTGCTGCTAGTCTTTGTGCAGTGTGTGAGGGTATACCCATTCACTGCTGCTGGTCTGTGTGCAGTGTGTGAGGGTATACCCATTCACTGCTGCTGGTCTGTGTGCAGTGTGTGAGGGTGTACCCATTCACTGCTGCTGTTTTGTGTGCAGTGTGTGTGGGTATACACATTCACTGCTGCTGGTGTGTGTGCAGTGTGTGTGTGGGCATACCCATTCACTGTTGCTGTCACGTTTTGTTGTCTGGAGATGAACTGTGTTTTTGTATATTGTTCATCATCCATTTCTGAATAAATCATTGAAATGTGTGTGTGTGTGTGTGTGTGTGTGTGTGTGGTTAATCTCTCTTTCCTGACCCACTACCTGTCTCTGTAATCCATAAATGGAGCAATGAAAGATATTTCTATGTTTGGTTCATGTTTATGAATGAATTTCATGAACTGCATGTGTTTATGACAAACACTCAAAGTTTTACAAATGAGTTTTGCAACAAAAAAACTGTTTCAGTTTTTCAACACAGTGAAATACATCATAGGTGGCTATGAGTACTCTCTACAAGACATTGAGAACGGTGTCCTCCGAGCTAACCGAAAGGGTGTGGGAATGTTCACCAGACCGTTCTCCAAGTCAGACCCTCGCTTACCCATTGCCCTGGAAGCGCATGAGCCTCTCATCACTTTGGTCTGGTGTGTGGTGCCAAAAGTTGTCCCCCAATCAAAACCTACACTGCTTATGTAAGTCACGTTATTGATAGAAGTGACAGACATAGAAATCATGTATGATATGACAAATGAGATGTGCCATGGTGTGTATTGTGTTCTGACACTGTTGTAGAGTGTTTTGTTGCTCTTTTTAATATTCCAAAGGTTTCCATTTGCAAAAACTATGTCAAATTTAACACACACAAAAATGGTGACTTGTTTTTACCTGCTTCCCCTTTTTTTTTTAGTGTTAAAGAAGTAGTTCAACTGCCATCCTGTGAGGGCATTACATTTGGCTTCTCAGAAATGAAATTTTTCGATCTGTACATTTTTGTGCATTTAGGGAAAAGCATTCTTGTACCAGCTCAGAACCAAAGAAAAGCTGAAACATCAGCTTCGTTGAAATTTTGAAATCAACTGTATCCAAACTGGATGACAGATTTTCAGCAAGCTGGGGTAAGCAGCAAGAAAAGCCCAAAGCTCAATTACATTTTTTCATTACATTTTTTTCACTTTCACATAAGTTGACAAACATTCCTTTGAAGTTCAGTTCTCTTAAAGTTCTCTTAAATCACTTTTCCAAACAAATTTAATGCCTTAGCCCTTACTTGGCATATGAGCCCCCCTCAAGTATTAAGATGTCCATTCAAAAAATCAACATGAAAGGGAGCTAAATTCTGACTCTTTACATACCCTCGTTATTCCCCTACTCTCTGGCTGATCTCCTTGAGATCATCATACATCACTTCTGTTTGATCACATGAGATCATAAAAGCACTTCCATTTGTGAATACTTACCGTAAGTCTCCTTTCTTTCATTGGCAAGGACTCGGGGGCCCTCTCGTTTGCTCAGACTTCAGATCTTCTGGAAACATCCATGGGTTTGTGTTTCTCTCTTACATCCAAACTCAATTTCTGATGTCAAGTCGTGGCCTTATTTCACTTGCTAGCATGCAGAAAGTTTTAGACATACTTTCTGATAAAGCTTCTTTTGCCACCTTTTCAGACACCTCATCAGTCTGTTGCTGTAAATTTAAGACTTGTTCATGTCCTTTCGTTTGTTTGTTTTTGAAAATGTTTCATGCTTTTCTTGTATTTGATATCCAAGTTCAGTATATGACCTAGCCCTATTCAGGGTGCAAGGGGTATTAAAGCTGGATTAGAAGATTAACTGGAAATATTTTTGCAGTGTCTGAAATGAATCAAAGGCCAGATACATCAATGGAGAATTAAAATAAAAGCTTGCATTCTGGAAGTGAGTAGTCAGTGAGTAGTCATCTTTTGTCTCTTTTTCAGTGACATAATTAATTATTTCATGTTGTTGTTTGTCTGATTTTTTATGTCTTACTTTACATGTGTGAGTGTCTTATGTCACAGTTTTCTGTCCCTTCTCTTCTTCAGTATGTAGTGTTTCAACATCTTCTTTCGTCTGCTACCGTGGAGCACATTTGTGGATGTTCATCATTTCTGTCCCTCACCCTTCTGTCTGTCCTATCCACCCAATGCAACAGATTCATTGTGTGTTAATCCATCAGACAATGACATAAGACCAGGACAATGTGAAAGGAGCTGTGAAGAACTGTCCACTGGATTTCAGGAGGTGATGTCGCAGTTGTCATTAGCAGCGGGGGCTTTCCTGGACGGTCCAGATGGCTGTGAGGTGGACGTGGCCAAGAAGACGGTCAAGTTGTCCATGATCCTCAAGTGGTACCAGCAAGACTTTGGCAAGAACGATGAGGAAGTTAGTACACCTGTATTACACATGTATGCTGGTTTTATTGCTTTGAAAGGAAGCTGTTTTACTTTTATTTTTAAGCATGATTTATTAATTTTTTTTGCAAACATCTGTTTCATGTGTTGATTTGCCATTTTCTCAGTGCCAAGGAAGTATGTCTCAAACATGGATTGAAGAGAAACCTGTAGTCATGCCAAATTCACTGTGGTTTGGGAGGTGTCTCGTGTGGACTTGTTGGTGTTCAAATACATGGCAATGTGTTGTGTTTGACTTGTGTACTGGGTGTTCAAACACAAGACAATATTATTTGATGTTATTTGTCGGGTGCTGTAGTGGGTGTTCAAATACAAGACAGTTTGCTATGTTTGTCATGTTTAGTATTGGGTGCTCAAAACACATAATAATATGAATATTTGTCAGGTTTCCAAGTAGCTGACTGGGTATTCAGACACATGACAATATGCTTTATCTGGTGTGGTTTTTATCAGGTTTTGTACTGGGTGTTCAAACATATGACAGTATGCTATATCTGGTGTGACTATTAGGTGGTGCATGGGTGGTCAAACATTTGACAGTTGCTATCTCTTTTTATTTATTTTGTTTTTGCAGGTGTTGTTCTGGGTATTCAAATAGATGACAATGTGCAATATTTGATGTGAGTTTCAGGTCATGCATGGGTGTTGAGACACTTTACAGTTGCTGTGTTTGGTGTGTTTTTTCAGGCAGCATACTGGGTATTCAAACGTATGACAATCGTCCTGTTTGTTTCCAGGAGGTATACTTGGTGTTCAGACACATGACAGTTGTTATGTCTGGTGTGATTTTCCTTGTGGCATACTGGGTATTTCAAACACATGACAATATGTTATGTTTGGTCTGCCCTTCTGATGTAAAGTGATGCTTGCTGTCTCTGGGAGTAGCCTTCTTCTTTCACTTGTAAAAGTTGGTGGGCGTTCGGGGCTTTACAGTCGCAGATCAAATGTTAGTAAAGAAAAAGAAAAAACTGACCCCCAAAACAAATGGGAGCACTGTTTTGTCATAAGTGGACAAACCTGATGGCAGATGGGAAGTTGCAATTCAAATGGCAGATGGGAAGTTGCAATTCAAACACTCTTGGTGTGCCCATTTGCTCATAACTAGCCGTGGAAGAGGTCAACTGTAGCTGAGGTTAAGACAAAGCACTGAAGGGAGAGAAAGCTATGGCAGGCAAATCAGAATGTGTTAGACTGATGGAGAAGCTGGACAGAGCAAATTCCACCTCTGAAAACATGAAATGATTAAGAGAGAAAAAAGAAAAGATATTAATACCTCCAGACCTCCAGAAATGATATGATGACATGATATAGCATTCATTTTTACAAGGACAGAGGGGAAACAGCTTTTTTATCTGTGCACAATCTGCAAATGTGCATTCTGTGATTGTCCTTTAGTCATGATGAATATGCTGATTTCAGAGTGCCAACATGCATCTCTCTCTCTCTCTCTCTCTCTCTCTCTCTCTCTCTACATACACACACACACACACACACACACACACACACACACACACACACACACACACACACACATCTGCACAGCTTCAGGTATGTAAGAATATAGTGTGTTCCGGAAAGTTCATGAAAATTTTATTTTGTTCCTGATTTTCACATCATCTGTATCTGATGGGGTATGCATGTCTGGCTGGAATACTGGGTGTTAAAACACATAGCAATGCGTTATGTTTGGCATGATTTTCAGAAAGTGTGCTGTGTGCTCAAACACAATATGTTATGCTTGGCGTGACTTGCAGGTGGTGTACTGGGTGTTCAAACACCTGACAGTATATTACGTTTGGTATAATTTGCAAATGGTGTTCAAACTCATAACAATGTGCTGTTTTATACATGGCTTTCAGGTGGTGTTGTGAGTGGTGAATATGATAGGATGCTCTCTTTTTTTTGTGTGGCTTTCAGGTGTTGCACTGGATGTTGAAACACACTGCTGTAGGCTATGTTTGGCATGGTTTTCAGTGGTATACAGAGTGTTCATACACACATCATAATAGGCTATGTTTGATATGGTTTTCAGGTGGTGTACTGGTGTTCAAACACATCACAGTACGATGTGTTTGACATGGTTTTCAGGTGGTGTACTGGGGTGTTCAAACACATCACAATATGGTGTGTTTGACATGGTTTCCAGATAGTGTACTGGGTGTTTAAATGCATAATGAGATGCTTTGTTTGACATGGTTTTCAGGTGGTGTACTGGGAGTACAAACACATCACATTATGGTGTGTTTGACATAGTTTTCAGGTAGTGTACTGGGAGAACAAGCATGTCACAGTATGCTATGTTTGACGTGGTTTTCAGGTGGCGTTCTGGGTGTTCAAACACATGCAGGCTGGGGAGAAGAGGAGACAGCTGGGTCAGCTTGTGGAGTCTGGAAAATACAAAGTCAGCTACATGAGTACGACTGGTCCGTTAACTCCAAGTAAACCTCCCTTTGTAGCCGCCAGCCCTCCTCCTGAATGTTCCTGCTTTAAAGATCACTCCCAGTGTTTGGTGGAAAAATCCATAGTTTTAAAATGCTACCCAGCTAAATGTCTTGTTTAGAGGGTCACTTTGGAAAGGGTAGCAGAGTGAAGCCAAAGTGATGTTCTGCGAGTGTTAGCAGCACTGTGAAATGAAAGAGACATTTTCTTTGTAAGCCTTTCATTCATTGCAAGAAGTAGGGAATTTCAAAAGGCTTTCCTTTAAAATCCAAGCTGTCTGCGACCTCCCTTAGCTCACCTATTTTGACTCCAGAGGATTGGTAGTTGTGACCCACACCTGATGAAATATAACTGGCTGATCAACTGACAAACATTAGTCCTGCTAGTGCAGATTGGTGCTCCTTTACTTTCAAACTTGCTGGCTGAATTGATCTGAGTACAGCTGATGAGAAAATGGGTCAGGTTGGGAAAAAAAAAATTAAAGATACTGCATTTATGAAATGATTGATGTGCTGAATAACAATATCACAAAGAAAACTTAGTAATTCTTGTTGTTGTTGTTTTTTTTTGTGAACCCAGAATGACAAGTTTGAAAACAAACCGTGCTGTACTTATTAACAATGTTCAGCAAGTTTGAAGAACAATGTATTGTATTGATTTTTTCCAGGTAGGTGCACATAGAAATATCAGTGAAGCTGAAAGTTACAGGCCACAGTGGTAGGGCAGGCTCATCAGTGGATCACAATCACACTGAGCCCAGTTATCAGTGTGTACATCCTCATTGCATGGTCAGTTTTCAGTTTCAGTTATTCATATTCATCTCGGTAACCTGAATGTAACTGAAATTTCATAATTTTTTTCAAGCATGGGATGAGAGCACATCTGCATGTGATGATATTTCACCAAGTTTGAAATACTGTGCAAATTGTGATCACCCATTGCCCATTTAGAGAGACATTGAGATCATCATACTGTGGTCAGTTAATATTGGGGATAAGAACTTCAAGGTCAATTCTTCAAATTTATCGTTGCTACCAGACTCATACAGAATCATCAGTTCTTCATGTTTTGGCCAAAGTAACTTGGCCATTTTTGAGTCGAACAAAAGCCAAAATTTGAGTATAAACCAATAGATACACAGGAAAATCTTAACTGCTGATTATACAGTATGTAGCCAAGTTTGACTGGCCCATTTATCTTACAGGGGAGCATTCCGCCAGCTGTTCATTTTAGAGATAAGACAATTTGGTTCTTTCTGTCAGCCAACCTGGACTTCATCAGTTAGTCTAGGAGAAGCAATACAGCACTTACGCAGGAGTAGCACTACAAGGATGTAAAATCTTAACACAGTTTTTTCCTTTTTGCTGAGATGGTAGTTTGATATTACACAATATCATGAAAGACATTTTTTGTGCTTTATTCATCTTTATTGCAGGAACTTGGGATTCATTTTTGACATTGGAATCATTGCAAATTCTCAGTAACAAGTGTTATTTGTGCCCGAAGTACAGGGACTGATCTGCATCAAATGATATGTTCTCCTTGTGTTCTCCACACCTTTGCCGGTCACTTGCCCTCGAGATATTTGGCAGTCATGCAATATAATTGGCAACTGTCTATGGGGTAGATTGGAGAATTGTGTTTTTTGTTTCCTTTAGATTCTTATTCCTCCTCTTGTGCCCATTTCAGTGGTGAAGCATGACAACTTCAGTGAAAATTTTTTATGATGCACATCATTTTTTTCTCTGCCCACATCAAGTTGCAATATGAAGATGAATAAAATTGATTTCAGTCCCCCCCCCCCCTTTTTTTTTTATTAAGATGAGTATTGAAGATGGTTGAAATACAGAATGTACACAAGTATGTTAATTGTTTGTCTGTGACAATATGTAGTGCAACCTGAGCCTTGTTATCAAGGTGGAGTCACATTCAGTCACTTGATGTTTATTTCAAATTGCAGAAGTACTTCTTGAATGTGAGGGCAGGAGTCGGCAACACATACTTAACTAGGATAATGATTTTAACCTTTCAGTTTCTGTTCCTCCCTCTACTGCCTGTCCACCATCACCAGGTAACTACCATTGACCCCATACTGCTGTTTGAGAGTAGCTGTCTTATTTTTGTGCCTATACATTAATATGTGCTATTTTCAGCTTCTAGAAAGTGTGACTATGAATGGCCACAACAGCTTACTTCCTCTCCAATACAATTGTGAACAGTTTAATGTGCCAGGTACTGCTAAATTGATAACAACAGCTCAGAAACCGACATTTTTACCTTAAAGTTGCTTTTAGCAAAAATTTCCCCTGACATGAGTATATTTACTACAAAGAGCATGTACATCCCTATGATGTTTGAAGGTGGAGGGGTGTCTGCATGTGTGAACCTGTTCCATCCTCCAAAGTGTTATAAAAGCTAACCGGGATTGTATTCCTGATGCTGTGGTAACTATAGTAAACACCCCGACCACTTCTACCTACAGTTAAGGTTGCTACAGGCTTGGTTGGGAATTTTCGAGTTTCATCCATGTAATGGATATATCTCTGAAAGTGTTGCTCAAATTTCCTGAAACTTAGCATAGAATACAGCCCTGTCATACTGTCAGACTGGAATGGAAGATGTGTAGCATCATCTTCATCATTCTCATTCTGTCGATCAGCATTAAAAAAAGTCTCCAATTCCGTGGCCCTTCATGCTCTGTTCTCATGGTGACCTCAGTTCCAATGTTCTGTCCGCAGCTATGGCCTTGGTTTGATTCCGTCGGGGTCACTGGTAGTAGTATTCATGGCGGCTGTCATTGAATGGATGTGGTGGTGCCCTTTGGAGGGAGAGCTCACTCACACTGGCTCTGTGACCTAGCAATCATTGTAGTCAGTAGGGAGATGGTGGGTGTCGTCCTGCGCATGTTGGATCAGAAAGGCATCACTGAACACAACCGGCTGGGCTATAAGCAACATTACCTTACCTTACCTTACTGAACACCACCAAAGTGACTGGGCAGCAGTGCAGTGTCTCCTCTGGTGGGTTGCCTCATGATGACTGGACATTGGCTCCTCTCTGTGGGTTGCCAGCGCTAGGGGTGCGGCGGGACAGGCAGGGCTGTGGCTGTGGATGGAGGGTGGGGGAATGAGCGGCCTGGGTGCAGTGCCACTGAGGTGTGCACAGAAGATGGGACAGAAAAAAAAAAAAAAACTATAGTGAAAGCAATGTTGTTCAAACAGATTTTCTGGCTCTTCAACATATGTTGGCTCATTCATCTCTTCTTTTTTTTTTTTTTTTTTTTTTTTTCCTTCTTCATATTTTAAGGCTTTTACTTCCCTCTGTTATTCCGTATGTGTTGGCATCTTGTTGCAGAAGCAGAGGAAATTTCATGCAGGATGAGTCACATTTTGGTCAAAGCACTCAAATATACACACCAGAATGACACTCCACAAGTGTAATTACCACTAAAGAACCTAGTGTTTAGATTTTTTCCACCACATTAAAAAAATTTTTTTTGTTAGTAAGTCTGTCATTTTCATTGTATTTTCATCAAGCAAGTGTAAAACGTATGCCAAAAGTACATGGGTCTGGAAAGCTTCCAGGAAGTTAATGTACTGAATTGAAACTTTCTGTGGCTCTGAGGGAGATGATTCAGAAGTGTGGAATCTGCATCGAGATCATTGATGGATTCTGGGTTTACCTATATAGTGGTCATTTTCAAACATCAGTAACATACAATACACATTTTCACAACAAACTGCATCTTCTAAGGGACTTTTATGCAAAAAAAAGAGAAAAGAATAAAGTTGATCCTGTGTTTGTTTGAATCACTAAGTTTCAAAAGTTCATTTTCAATTCATTTTATGTTCTAAAAACTTGATTTGGTAGTTGCAAGAATGTTATGTAAACGAATTATACGGTAGTATACAGATTAAAGAAAATAAGCCTTACAGTGTTGTTCTGTTCAGATCTGAGTGACAAACTTTGAGAGTGAACTTTACATTTGCTGTGTGTTAGATTGCAGATAATCTCAAGAAAAATGCATTTGTGTGATATGTTAAATCTAGTAACTTTGTATGAACATTTTTATTGTTTTCATTATCATTATTTTTTCTATATTTCTGCATTAGTTTATTTATTATTGATATACTAAGCAAGGTGGTAGCAATGTTGTTTGATATTAAGATATTCTTTGGAGAATGTTTTTCTGTTGACTTTAGCTTATTTCTTTTAAAAGAAGAATGTTATGCTTCACATGAGAGGATTGTGATCGTTGTGAAGAAAAATCTGTGATAAATTTTCTCCTATTTGTAGCATTTTTGTGTTCAAGATGTCTGTTAAAAGAAGTGTCTTAATCATAAGACAACACACACTTCAGATTGATGTGACTGAAGACAGCATGAAAAATATGTTCATGTTGTTTTGTCATAAGGAGCATGGAAAGTATGACAATTAAAGCACTTTGTGTGTGTGGTTCATTTCTATGGGGGGTGAAAGTAGCATGTCTCAGCCATTGTCATTCATTTCTATGGGGTGAAAGTAGCATGTCTTAGCCATTGTCATTCATTTCTATGGGGTGAAAGTACCATGTCTCAGCCATTGTCATTCATTTCTATGGGGTGAAAGTAGCATGTCTCAGCCATTGTCATTCATTTCTATGGGGTGAAAGTAGCATGTCTCAGCCATTGTCATTCATTTCTATGGGGTGAAAGTACCGTGTCTCAGCCATTGTCATTCATTTCTATGGGGTGACAGTACCATGTCTCAGCCATTGTCATTCATTTTCTATGGGGTGAAAGTAGCATGGCTTAGCCATTGTCATTCATTCTATGGGGTGACAGTACCATGTCTTAGCCATAGTCAGCCATGCTAACGATAAAGGTAAAGCTCTCAATATATGTGTCTGTCCATAGCTGAGATTTGCACCGAAATTATTCAGAATGCGTAAGCTCACTGGTAGGACCATATTACCAGTTTTGAGGTCCTGGACTGTTCCATTTCATGTTCATGTATGCTGCTTAGCTCTGGTGGGGGGACATTTTATCTACACTACATACAAGACACCAGCAGAAACGATATACTCAAACAGTTTGGAATGTGCTTTTGGACTGCCTGTGTTAGAAAGTGTCAAGTGCTGAGGACCTTGGCCCAGTTGAAAGAAGACCAGGACCACAAACTGCCTCAGGTGGACAGAGCCATAGAAGGACATCCTTTCAACTGAAATAAAATACAGGATTATGTCATGCCCTTTTCAGTCATATTTGGGCATCTGTATTTGGACCAGTAAGCCACATATCATCAGTGAATCATTCACAACTTCTCTCACCTTCAGACTGCAGAACAACCAGCATCCATTTTGAAAACTTTTTGTAGGTCACTGAAAGCATGTTTGAAATTGTAGCTGAACATCAAAAACATTGCCTGTATCCTTTTTTTTTTTCCAATTTTCTCCATTTAATTTGAAATGTAGCTGAAGAAAAACACTCATTTGAGGCTGATGTGTATTTGTCATAAAGGAAATGATGTTTAGTAAGTCTACTGTTGATCAACTGTTCAGTTCTTCCTGGAAACAGGCTGGTGACAAAAACTGAGGCACATGTGATTTCCCATGATATGCATATTAAGTTTGTATCACTTTAAAGATGAATGGAGCACCAAATCTTCTATTTTTTTTAACTTGAGGGATGAGGAGCAGGGAGGGAATTGAAGTGGAATTCATCTTGTGAAGCTAGATTTGTCCCCAGAATGAACATTGTCCGATCATTTTACTACAAAATCCATTTCAGTGCATAGAGAATAATGTGTATATAGGATCTTAAAACTTGCAGCAAATGTTTGTGAAGAGGTGTACGTGAATATCTCACCTGCCTGCTCCCTGTGTAATATTTTCATAAAAGGGTTTATTTGTAAATCAGTGATGTTTCATTAGGTAGATGTCAGTGCTATTGAGACTCTATGCACAGCAATGATACCATTTCAAATTTCAAACTACTGTGTTAATCTTAATGCTGTGTGAATGTGATATGCAAATATGGTGCCATTTTATAATCAAAATTTCTTCATCTTTCAATGGTACTTTTTAAAAAAAATTTTTGGCCTTTATCGTCAGGTGAAAATGTATGCTGCATTTAATATATGTGTTTTTCATCAACTTCTCATATACACAACTGTTCTGGGCAGGGTATTGTGAATGCAAGTACACAAGATTATATTTCTTATTTTAATATGATTTTTCTCTAATAGTTTAGTAGTTACAGTGTGTGTATATGCGTTGCATATGTGTATATGAACTGTTTAAATCAATATAGCATTTTCTTTGAACTGAAATCTCGCAGCATTGATTCTTTTGTCTATGTGCAGAAATTATACATGAATCTGTAGGAATGCCTTTTTTTCAGGCAGTCAGAATGAATGAAAGTGCCCTTTTTATGTGTTTAGGTCAAGGAAAAAAAATCAGATCATTGCTTTTAGTCATGTTAGACACTGATGTGTGATTATTTGATAAACAGAATTTTGATTTCTCTCTTCTCTCTCTCTCTCTCTCTCTCTCTCTCTCTCTCTCTCTCTCTCTCTCTCTCTCACACACACACACACACACACACACACACCACATACTCACACACAATACACACACACACACATGTATATAGAATAGGTGTTAATTGTGGTACTTTCCATGTATAAGAAAAAGAAAGGAAATCTTATCAGTGCTGTTAGTTGTGTTGGACACAGTGTGATATGCACTGGATAATCAGGATTTTACTTTTGAACCGGTTTTATGAGTATATCAAATTTATCTGCATTTCACTCAAACCCTGGTGTATTATGGGTTTGAGGCAAGCCGAGGCCATGTATATTGGTGCCCTTAAACCCATTCTTCCAAATCTCACAATTTTAAGATTATTACTTCATTCCCTTTTTTTCTTTTCTTGTTTTGTCTCACCATACCAGAGCTCATACTTTTCAACAAATTTACAGATTTCAGCAAAATGAGAAATTGTGAGAAAGAAAACTGGGTGTGGGGAGGAGGGAAGTGGGATGGTGGTGATGGTTGTGGTGGGGTGGAGGGGAGTGGGATGGTGGTGATGGTTGTGGTGGGGTGGGGTGGAGGGGAGTGGGATGGTGGTGATGGTTATGGTGTGGGTGGGGTGGAGGGACTGGGATGGTGGTGATGGTTGGTGGGTGGCATGGAGGCAAAGAAGCAAGAGTGATAGAATCGGCAAAGCCCTTCCAGAGTTTTCGGTCCTCTGACAGTTGACACTGATGTGACAAGATCTTGCGTACACTTCTTCATGAAAATAGTCAGCATTTTGTCTGCCCCAGGTAAAGGCTGTCAGTGTCATTCTCTGACATGGTGTCTTGGTAACAATGAAGAAGACTGACAAAAGCTGTACACACAAGTGGTCCTGATTATGGTGGGACCGAAAAGTCGACAATTCTCAGCACAGTGCTCAGATGTGTCATACTGCACAATTTTTAGGGAATAGGTGTGCAAAATGTCTTCAGAAACCCCTAAAATTTCAGTTTTTTTATGTTCTTACTTGGTGAGAGACCTGTCTTTCATGCCATTTGGCACTGTCATTATTTCCACCATATTTATTGTAGCTATCCCAATACACAGCCTCAAACAAGCTTGTCATGTGTCTGCCTCAAATACTGGCTATTCACAGGCAGAAATCAATATCCAGTCATCATGTACATATGAAAACCAACCAGAGGAGACACTGCACTGATGAGCAGAGTCACTTGGTGGTTTTCAGGCTTGCCTGTTTGGATCCATCATGTGCACGACATCATCTGCTAAGCATGCAACCGGCAGGGTAGTACCTACAAAGTACCCTCCTGACACCGGTAATCTGAAGGTGCCACCATGTCACTAAATATCAGTTTTGACATATACTCTCTACATATGTTTGGATATATCGAGTGGAAACTAAGATAAACTGAAAGCAGGACATGAAGGGCCACAGAATTTGAGACTTGTATGTGTTTAATTAGTCTTTTTATTGTTGTTCATGTTTTGTTTGTTTGCTTGTTTTTTTTTTTCTAGGTATCTCTTTTGCAGTTTCAGGCCTGTTCCCATCGTCCTTCTTTCGTCATTTGTATTATTCAACACCTCTACATCCCCTTCCCCCTTCCCCTCAGATGCTTCTTTGCCTGAACCTCCTCCTCTTCCCCCTCCTTCCCTTAGAAAATAACTTGAAATAAAGATTGAATTTGAGTGAAAGACTGTATTCTGTCATACAGGTCTCCTCTGTTCATTTGCTTTGGGGATGTCTTTCTTGTTGTTGATCTGTGCAGAAATCATGTCTGCCCTAGATGTAGGTGTTCATTGTTCGCATTCCATAATGGTATGTTCTCAGATTTTACAAGTTGTTGTTAACTTTTTTCGTTGATCTTTTCATGTTAGTTTGAAAAAATGTAAAAATAAACATTTGGCTATTTCAAATGTTCACAGATTTTTTGCGTGGCTGTCGTGTTTGTTTGTTTTGTTGTTTAAGGTAATGCAAGTGCAAATGATTTTGTATATATGTGCATGTGCAAAGATTAGTGAATGTATGTGTGCATGTGCACATGTATATTCCAGCATGTGTGAGTCAGTGAGTGTACGTGTAGATGCACACATGCATGTGCCAGCACGAGTATGCAATTTAAGTTGTAGTTAATTTGGGAAAAATCATGTTCCCACAAACAAGGAACTCTGTTTAATATCCGCTGTTCATGCCTATTTGAAATACTTTCTTGTCGATCTTGTCCACTATACTATTAAACCTGTGTATGGTGAATTGAAGTATGGGGAAATGGAAATGTGAGCATCTCCCATAAAATGATATATAAGTTTCATTTCTTAGATATGGAGATATACACATCAATGCAAAGAGTAGAGATAAACCTTTCCATGGTATGGAAGGGTTTCTGTTTGTTAGAAAATGGAAACATTATGGTGCTCCAAAAGTGTCCCCATTGGGTGGAAGTAATTTTGAGAAAAAGGACTTTAAAGTTTCAGTGCTCACACACAATTTGAAAGAAAGCATATGTTAAATTATTCATTTATCACATTCTTAGTTCCATTCATTCAAGCTTAAATCGTCAAGCATGTCAAACCTGATCTGTCTTATCTGTCATTTTGTGGGAGGTGTTCACAAGTTTGTGGGCAGCTTGGGAAAAGACAAAGATGGACAGTGATATGAGTCAGAAACACCAGGAACTACACACACAGGACACACACACACACACACACTGTTCTAAAACAGGAGAAGTGGTGATGTTCTAAATAAATTTAATAAAACTGTAATTTTCAGAAATACAAATATGACAGTAAAACTGAAAACTTCCATCCAAACTTTTGGTCAAATTAGAAATCGTCTTAACATGCGCCAATGAGAATTATAGACAAGTGGCAAACTGTCAACATCCTTGCACACACACACACACACACACACACACACACCACACCACTTTTCATTTTTCACAGGATACATCATACAAGATAGGACCAGCCCATTTGTTTGATCCATAATAACTGCTGCCCTCACAACATTCATGTTAAAACAAGGAAGCAGAAAAATAAAAAATCCCCCCCCCCCCAGACCCCCCACCCCTCACACACACACACCTTTAATAACTACAAAGCTAATAATGTCTTCAGCATGATTAAGGCCTTCAAAAAGGATCATGGACTGGGGTGAAAAAACAGTTCTTTCAAAGTTTATCCACACTAGTTATGGTGCCCTGGTAATTATCATTTCAATTTCCTGCTAGACGTGTTTTGTGGTGTTTCAAATGGAATCTTCTTCAGACAGACATGCCTCTCTCTCTTGCTCTCTCTGCATATAGATAAAAGTCTATCTATATATGTATATATATCATAGGAACACACACACACACACACACTGTGGATTGTCTCACAACCAACTGATTTTAACTTATTGAATACAAAACAGTAAGTTATCTAGATATCCTTAATCCTTGTATCTGAAGTTCCTGCAAGGCCTTGATTATTTAACTCACATGTACTAGTTAACTGAAATTTCTGTGGATAAACAAAAACAAGAATAAAAATTGTATAACCTACCCATTAAAACATTTCTTCTTCAGTCTGGTTGTAAAAACGCCTTACATCTTGTTTTGATTGTTTTCACTCGAATAGAAAAATGCACATAGATATAATGAAAGAAGGAATGTTCTCTCCCTCTTTTCTTTTACTACATTTAGTTCTGATTCATTAATTATTTGTTTAAAACTGCAATAATTTACACTTTAACAAAAGTCTAAGCTGGCACTGAGTCTCACAACACAATCATGTTCATAGAAAATGCTTGCTGGATTCCCTTATCCCTTTCAATGTGCACGTTTTCATTTCCATGGTGGTGTTCTCGATGGCTGACTTGGTTATAGTGAACCATGCACAAATTTCCATACAGTGATACCTGCAATCACAGACTCTTTCCTTTTTTCACCGTTCACCATGCTTCCTGGATACCCCTTCCTAAGCACACAATGAAATCTTTACATCTCTGGAGTCATTGAATATTCCAATGATATTTTAGATATTTTGCAAAACATAATTTACTCCGTGTCAGCAGATTTTTGTCTGTGTGCATCAAAAGAGAAAGAAATAATCAGTTGTGTCATGTAAGCTATCCACTACCAATAAAATATGGGGTCTGGTGCAGCAGGTTCTGGTGCAGTGCACTGAGCATGGGTCCAGGCTGACCTCCATCTATTAAAGTGTAAACTCCTCAAGACTTTGGTGAGTATGGGTCCACTAGGCCCACAACATCTTAACAGAGATAAACACCATAAAAACACAGAGTAAGGTCTCTGGAAAATGTACGAGTTCTGGTGGACCCACTATGTTTGGACCGTGTAGTCAAGAGCGACATCTTGTGGAGGTTAAGGCTTGTTTTTTCCACATTTTTAAAATTTATCTTTTATTCTAGATGACCATCTACTCGGTACACTAGAAGCTATATCCACCTCCCAACAAAGATTTCTGGAGTTTTCTACTGACAGATTCCAGTGTATATATGTACAAGCTACAGCTAGTTTACTACAGAAACACAACCACAACAAGGATGACAACTAACACTGAGTTTATGATGTGAAAATTTTACAACAAAAGAACACACAAGGACAAGAACCAAGAAAAAAATTTAATGTGTGTGTGATTGTCCTTTTTTTTCATCTTCACATTGTTGATTACTCAATGTTTTCAAAAAAATCATTGATCAATGTGTTAAGTTACCTGTGTTATTTCAGACCAAAACATTCCTCATCCTTTGCTCCTCCAATCTCCTTTGCACATAGGAAAAAAATCCCAACAAGGTTAATATGAAATCAAATAGTCTGATACACTGACAGAAGCAGGAGACATAATCATATTTTGTGTTCACGTCAAAGGTGAGAAAGTTAAAAATGTTGACACATGCTATGAATGAAACATAGCAAAATAAAGTATCATGTTATAATGCTGAGAGATATGCTGTAGATTATGCTTGTTCCATGCAAGAATTCAATCGTCAACATACAGAGCTGGCTCACCACTGTGAACCATATCCAGCCCTTTGCACTAGCATTACACCACCAGACGTGGCACATGAAAGAAGTGGTTGCAGTCATTCACGATCCCATTCCTGGTCTTGGGGTGATGTCACATAACAGTGCGTACATTACATGAAGCTGCTGTCACATCAGTGTCAGTTGCAGATCCAGAATAGCTGGCTGCCTGTCCTCCTGGGGTCGTAGATCACCCAGTATGTCCTCATCCCTGAGAACAACAACACTTCTTACGTTAACAGAAATGTGCATTAATAGATAGGTTTTAAAATGCTTGGAATGGGAAAAAAATATATAGGACATTCCAATCCACAGGTACATCATCAGGCTGTTTCTTCATACCAGTAACTTCCACTAATGGCCAAATGAATGACAACATAATACAGGAATTGGGACAGTGCTCCATCAGTTATTTGAGTTTTGCAATGGGGCCAGTTTATTCCCCTCAACCAGAGTGAAAGAGGCGGGCTTATGATCAAGACACCAAGCTTGTTCCTCTATGCAGCAAGCATTTGGTGCATATAACAGAACCCCTAGGAACAAAGAAATTTACCCTACTTTGCAAGAAATCTGCTTTGATAGGTAAACAAAAAAATATACTAACAGGGAAAAATAATTGTCATGGCCACACATTCTTCCAGGGGAGAGCACCCCCCTTTTTTTTTTTTTTTTTTTTTTTTTTTGGATAAGTACGTTGTCACAATTAGATCAAACAACACAAAGCTATGAAAAAACTGTTCAAACCTGAAGATTATGGTATGAATTTTTTTGAAGCATTGTTTCCCAAAGGAGTCTCTTCCACTTTAAGCAGCATAACCACCTTTCGGAAAAAAAAAAAAAAAAAAAAAAAAAACCCTGGGAGAATAGGAAAACAAAAACTTTGTTTCTGATTTTTAATGCATGAAAATTTCAGTGTCACAAATATTCCTGAATATCAACAGTTCTATGGGAGCAATTTTCTTTTTCTTTCTTTTTTTTTTTTTTTTTGTCATTCTGACTTTTTTGTCTTTCTTTTTTCTTCCTGTAACCAAAAATGTTTTAAAATATTTTTATTTTCATCCACTGTTTTTTTGCTTTGTGCCGCAGAGACTTTTTCATTTCAACATGGTGACTGGTAGCAATGCTGTAAACAATGTCCAGTGTTGACACAGTCTATACTCTGGTGTTTGCTTCTCTTTAAGCCTTGTCTAATATATTACTGGGATCGACAATACTGATGAATGGTCTGCTCTTTTTTCATTCCATGCTGTTCTTCTCAATTAAAAAAGAAAGGGTTGTTTGACAAAATCAATATCTTTTCAGAATCCATTCCCTTTTTTTGTTTATAATCAAATGAGTTTCATAACCGTCCCTCTAGCTTATTCGCACTAATGCAGTTGTGATTCTGAAGGATCAGCATGTGCAAACAATGTTCTCTTAAAACTAAAAACAAGAAACACAAAAATACATCTTCATTCATTTTGACTTTTTTGACATTTTTGACTAGTGCTAAGGTATGATATTGAAGGTCATAGTTTAAAAACAGTTAGCAACCAACAAATCCAAAGTGGAAACAACAATAGCAGCATGTATGAAGTGAATAGCTACCTCTTAAAGAGTAAGTAACAGTTTAGACAGAATGGTGCAGGTAGAACAATAAGCCAACAAAATAAGTCATAACTTAAGTGGTGACTGACTTTTCACTGTGGATGAAAACAACAGCAAAAAAAACACACACACACACACACACACACACACACACACACACACAGAGCTAAACACAAAACATTTTTGCTATGGTAGACAACATTTTTCTTTCATTTGTATGCAAGTTTTCTACATCAGTTTCAAAAGAACAGAAAGCTATTTACTTTATATATGATTTCCTCTCATTTTTCTTTTTCTTTTTTGTTTTTTTTGTTCTTATCTCATCTTCTCCCCCTCTACAGTTCCTGCCCCCTCCCTTCCCCTCCCAACCCAGTTCCCCCTCCCACTTTCTCCCCTCAGCTAGCACTGCTCCTACGCTGCTCATTCTTCTATGTACCTACAATAGGCACATTCAGGGTCATTCTGGTGCAGCACCAGCACCACCAGCCTCTCAGGAGCAATGGATGTTTAGGTCATCATGAGGCAACCCTATGAGACGAGACACTGCACTGTGTACAACTCAGTTAATAACCAGTTATGCCTGTTCTGAGCCAACCCAACCTTATATTGTTACATAATTGATCTGAGTTGTTCTGCTACCTGAGGAGAGTTTCAGCGTGACAGATGAAGATGCTGGATGCTGCTTTCAGCAGTTTCACTGCCAGACGTGCCTTCACTGATGACACTCGCTCATCCGACTTCGCCTTTAGGCTGCACAGTCACACACAAAGACTTGAAGATCAACAAACAAAGCCAACATCGACTTCGCCTTTAGCCTGTACAGTCACACAAACAGACATGAAGATCAACAACAAGTCAGCATGACAGTTTCAGGGGAGCATTTCCATGACCATTCCAACATTCAAAAAAAAAGAAAAGAATAAACTGACATTTTGGTTTCATTAGTGAAGCATGCGTTTTCATCCTTTCAACCTTTTGAGTTTTCAGCCTGGGCAGCCTCTCCACCGTTGAGTACAATAAGTTTTTTTTTTTTTTTTTTTTTTTTTGTTGTCCCCAACCTCTGCGCCACCTCAGAGGCAGTGCACCACGCTGCTCATTCCGACACCCCGTCCACAGCCACAGCCCGATCGGCCCCGCCGCAGCCCCAGCACCGGCAATCCACAGGGAGCAGTCAATGTCAAGTCATCAAGAGGCAACCTACCAGAGGAGACACTGCACTGCTGCCGAGTCACTTCGATGGTGTTCAGTGGCACCTGTTCTGATCTAACATATGCAGACAGGACACCACCTACTAAGCCCCCTACTGACGACAATAATTGCTTTAGTCGCGGAGCCGGCGTGAGTGAGCTCTCTCCCTCCGGAGGGCGCCACCACCACGTCTGTCCAACGACAGCCCCCATGGACTCGCCGATACTGGTGACCCTGACGGAACCAAACCAAGGCCACAGACATGGAGAGGACATCGAAACTGAGGTCACCATGAGAGCAGGGCATGAAGGGCCACAGAATTTGAGACATTTTTTTTAAAATGCTGATCGATGAGAATGAGGATGATTAAGATGATGCTACGGATTTCCATTTCGGTCTGAGACTACATGACAGGGCTGTACTCTACGCTTCCTTTCATAATATATCCTAGCGTCAACCAGGCCCGAGAGATACAGGCACCTGCAGTGTTGGTCAGGAATTTGAGCAACACTCTCAGAATTGCATCCATTAAGTGGATGAAACTCGACTGTGTGGTCCCAGTCTTCCCAACTGAGTCTGCACCAAACTCAACTCTGGGTAGGAGCCTGTCGGGGCAGAAAAACCCACATGACTCTGATGGGATTCGAACCCACAACCTCCCAGCCGGGAGTCTGTGATGCTACCACTTCGCCATGGCGGCTGGTTAGTAGAATAAGTTTAAGCTACTCTGCAGGCAACAGTTCCATAGAAAACCCTACAGGTGTACAAGTTCAAATAAATAAATGAATGTAGTATAGGCAAAAAGTAGGGACAAAAATAGGATGAGGGCCGACACATTTGACTTAACTATTCATCACATAAACATTTAAATGGGAGATAAAAACTGACTGGAGTCGCTTTGTTTTTACTCACCCTCATAAATAATTACTAAACATGTTGCATTGTCTCAAAAGATTCCTAGGGCCAGTTCATTCATTTTTGTAGACAGTACATAAAGTAAATGAGAATGCAAGTTTGACAGTTCTGTTCATTTCTTTCTTTTCTAATTTTTTTAAACATGCTCTTCATCAAGTAAATCCAAACTGCTTCCATTATCACGCTACAAATTCTTGCTTAAGACCTGAAATGTGCTTGGTATATAGCACTTTCATCTTTATTTCATTCATTTTTATTTTATTTGCTTGTTTGTTTGTTTGTTTGTTTGCTTCAAAGATGTCAGATATCTGTGTAAAAGCTATGAAGAATGTGTACCGTATCAGTGATCGGTCAGGTGTGGATTCAAGGTCTTCCAGGGAACGATTCTCCTCCCAGTCACCGTCAGCTCCCTCCACTGATGCTGTAAATGATAACAATCCTGTGAGACACAGGAAATATCCAAGGCAAACAGATGAACAATGATTAGTATCTGAGGCAAAACATGAACAATGATTAGTATCTGAGGCAAAACAGATGAACAATGATTAGTATCTGAGGCAAAACAGATGAACAATGATTAGTATCTGAGGCAAAACAGATGAACAATGGTTAGTATCTGAGGCAAAACAGATGAACAATGATTAGTATCTGAGGCAAAACAGATGAACAATGATTAGTATCTGAGGCAAAACAGATGAACAATGATTAGCATCTGAGGCAAAACAGATGAACAATGATTAGTATCCGAGGCAAAACAGGTGAACAATGATTAATATTCAAGGCAAAACATATGAACAATGGTTAATATCTGAGGCAAAAACACAATTATTACTATCCATTCCAAACAGATGGCAATGATTAAATCCGAGAACAATGAACAATGATTCAATTCAAGGCAAAACATATGAACAATGGTTAATATTCAAGGCAAAACAGAGAACAATTATTACTATCCGAGCCAAAACAGATGAACAATGATTAATATTCAAGGCAAAACAGATGAACAACGATTAACATTCAAGGCAAAACAGATGAACAATTATTAACATTCAAGGCAAAATAGATGAACAACGATTAATATTCAAGGCAAAACAGATGAACAATGATTAACATCCAAGGCAAAACAGATGAACAATGATTAACATTCGAGGCAAAACAGATGAACAATGATTAACATTCAAGGCAAAACAGATGAACAATGATTAACATTCGAGGCAAAACAGATGAACAATGATTAACATTCAGGCAAAACAGATGAACAATGATTAACATTCAAGGCAAAACAGATGAACAATGATTAACATTCAAGGCAAAACAGATGAACAATGATTCTATACAGGTGTATTAAAGGTGCACATCTTAGCCACACAGTTCAGTTGACCAGTCAATTGTGCAGTGGAGATGAACAACGTTGCATGGTATGGGAGGATATGGACTTAGAATGGAATGACTCTATTGTTCTCTGGTATGGCATGACTATGTGATAGAACCAATGGTTATGCATTATATGTAATATGATAGTCTGTTAGATCATGCATGGCATGGCCAGCTTGGCATGGCATATGTTATGGTTAGATGAGATGATCTATGTATGTATCTCTCTATATCTGTCTATCTTTCTATGCATCTATCTATGTATCTATCAATCAATCAATCACTCTTTCTTTCCGTCTGTCTATCCGTCCGTCCATCCATCCATCCATCCATCCATCCTCCATCTGTCTATCTATCTTTCTATCTATCTACCTATCTATCTATCTACCTATCTATCTATCCATCTATCTCTCTCTATATGTATATATACCACGTGCAGAAATGTGCTGTGAACAGGGCACAACAGTTCAAGTCATTCACTACAGAACATACTGCTCAAAATCAACATGATGACATGGCCAGAGCAGGACATTTGAGGGTCAGAAAAGTATCACTGCAAAGTGCCGTGTTCAGCAAACCAGCTGGACACAGACATCGGTCAATGCACCACAGCAGAAACCAAACACACACACATCACAGTGTTGCATTTCCTGACCAACATTGCAGGTGTCTGTATCTCTCAGGCCTGGTCGATGCTGGTATATATTATGAAAGGAAGCTTAGAGTACAACCCTGTCATGCAGTCTTAGACTGGAATGGAAATCTGTAGTATCATCTTCATCATCCTCATTCTCATCGATCAGCATTAAAAAAGTCTCCAATTCTGTGGCCCTTCATGCCCTGCTCTCATGGCGACTTCAGTTTTGATGTCCTCTCCATGTCTGTGGCTTTGGTTTGGTTCCATCTGGGTCACCAATATCAGCGAGTCCATTGGGGCTGTCACTGGGTGGACGTGGTGGCACCCTCCGAAGGGAGGGCTCACTCATGCCGGCTCCTTGACTAAGCAATTATTGTCATCAGTAGGGGGCTTAGTAGGTGGTGTCCTGCATATGTTAGATCAGAACAGGCGCTACTGAACACAGCCAAAGTGACTCAGCAGCAGTGCAGTGTCTCCTCCGATGGGTTGCCTCTTGACGACTTGACACTTGCTCCCTGTGGATTGCCGGTGCCAGGTCTGCAGCAGGACTGACCGGGCTGTGGCTGTGGCCGGTGTGTCAGAATGAGCAGCCTAAGTGCACTGCCACTGAGGTGGCACAGAATTTGGGACAGCAATAAAAAAATAAAGAACCCATATACCTTCTGTTGAAACTGACACAGCCACCCTCTTGTACAAACACACACCATCCTCCCTTTGTCTCACAAACGGCAATCAAGATTTCAAATCTATCAACTCTCAGTCTCTCCCCCTCACCCATCTCCTCAGCCCCCTCCACCTCACTCACCCTCCCTGCTGTCTGTTGGGTTTGTTTTGAAGAAAGCCACCCACACCACGCTCCCTCTTTCCCCCCCCCCCCCCCCCCCCCCCCCTTCCTTCTCCTTTGCTTATAGCGCTACAATGGAAAGGGAAGATTTCAAAGACACCGGGCCTCTCCCTCCCCCTCCCCTCCATCCCTACCTCCCCCCCATCCCTCCCTCCCCACTCTCCCCCTCCCTCCCCTCCCCCCCCCCCCCCCCCCCCCCCCCCCCCCCCCCCCCCCATCTACTTTCTCAGCTATCGGCAACGAGACCGGCAAGGAGGAGGTAGATTTCAGAGAAGCTGTCAACCTCCCTCCTCCTCTGCCACTCCCCCCATATTCACCATCCGCACACTGACTGTTGTTCGTTGCAAACCAGAATGATGAAATTATGTTGAACAGCGCTTTGTCAACCAGCATGAAAGCCTGTTCTCAAATCTTCTGTACATTTCATCTCACATCTCACACTGTAGGGGGGGGGGGGGATGACCCCCTCGCCACCCCCCCCCCCCCCCCCCCCCTCGCCTTGTCTTTGTGTTTAATGACACAAATCCATGCAGACCCGGAACAGGAATAGATAGCTTAGCCTACACAAAGGAGAAACTCAGTCCCTCCAACTCACCGTCTTCACCTACAGCCGTAAGACTGACACAGAGTAGCCACAAAGACAACAGGGTAAATCAGAGAAGGGAACAGTCATCTCCACATCCTCTGAATTTTATGAAAAACTACAGGCCTGTGTCGAATTTGCCTTTTGTTTCTAAAATCCTGGAAAAGGTCGTTTTACATTAATTTCTCAATCATTTGAGTCAGTCTGACTCGTTTGAGCCCTTCCAGTCTGCTTACAAGGCAAATCATTCCACAGAGACAGCTTAACTTTGTGTTGTCAGTGACCTGCCTTCTGCTTGTGACCATGGTAACATATCTTTGCTATCCCAACTCGATCTTTCAGCGCATGGACCATGACATCTTGCATAAGAGACTGCAAGTCTCTTTTGAACTGTCAGGCAATGTCCTGAAATGATCTAACTTGAGCGACCTATTCCAGTCTGTTGTTCTACTCAATCATGCTTCCTCTGAAGTATGGAGTACCCCAGGGTTCCGTGCTAGGCCCTGTGCTGTTTACAATATATACACTCACCCTCTCAGTCAGCATCAGGCAGTGTGATGTTATGCATCACATATTTGCTGACGATGCACAGTTGCATCAGTCAGCTCAACCCTGTCAGTTTCCCCAGCTCCTTGCCTCTTTTTTTTTTTTTAGCAGACAATAGAACCTGTCAAAAAATGGATGACTGCAAACAAACTGAAAATGAATGATGGGAAAACCAAAGACATCCTAGTTGGAATAGCCAGGCAGCTCAAAGCAGTCCCAGACAATATTCCTTTTGTTTTGTCTGGTGTTCAGATCGGTTTTGCCAAGACTGTGAGGAATCTTAGGGTACATCTGGATCATGTCCTCTCAATGGAGGACCATATAAAGCTACTGTGTAGGACCATCTATCTTGAGCTCCGCAGAATCAGTCAAATCTGTCCTTTACTTACCATTAATGCGACCAAAAAGCTCACTCTGGTCCACAGTCAATGATGTGTTCCAGACATTTCATTCATGTATGTTCTTCAAACGATTTTCAGTACACAAAAATGACAAGTATATACTTGAACCAGTTATCGTGATCTGGTAGCGAAGATCATTAGGTCCACATCGGCTGGGCCAAGCAAAGTCTTCTTCCCCCTTCTGTAGGTCAGGGTTGGCTTGACCCTCAGACTGTCCTGGGCGTTCCAGCCCTGGCCATACACATAGAACAGCTTTTTCCCCTGAGCTCTGGCTGGCCCCTTTGTCACATAGAAAAAACTTGAAGGGTCCTCTTTACTTTTGTCTGCATCTGAAAGACATGGAAGTCAGAGAATATTTTGAATGAAGAAAACGTTTTTCCACAATAATGAACTACAAAACAAAATAAATTGCTAGATAAACACACACGCTCACACATGCATGCTTGTTCCTTGCCCGTGCGCGCACACACACACACACACACAAACTCATACACCCACACACACATTCACACACATGCACACATGCACGCACACACACACATGCGTGCGCGTGTGCGCACACACACACACACACACACACACACACACACACACACAC
>JADBJO010006167.1:45000-72500 GCA_016801955.1 Conus betulinus
TCTGCTGACAGCACCTGCAATGACTGGTTTGATTTACCAGTTCAAAACAGTTTTTTTCCCATCTTTTTCTGTTCAGAACCCACAGTATCTCAAGGCTACATGCTCAGATCTAGCAATTATTATTTCAAGAGTACCCAGCTGTTATCATCCAGCTTCTCTGAAGACCTCAACTGTCAGAGGAAACTGAAAAAAGTTCCAACTGAGTCTGGTTGAGGATGAACAAAAGCACACTTCATAAAACTTTGAAACATTTCTAAACTTAGATGTCTCATGACTGTAGACAACATCCATCAAAAACAAGGCATGCCTCAAGATACCCCACAATCCAGGAGTGCATATTTAAACCCCAGCAGCGCCATCATGATTTCTGACAGCAGAAGTACATGAAGGAGTCATGACCTGGATGTGGCCCAATGTAGGGAGTTCAGGACCAACACACCTGTGTTTGTGTGAAGACATTCTGCTGCCAAGTTCTCCCTAGACCTCCTTCCTACTGAAACCTACTTGAAAGATTGAAGGCACATTACAAGATTCACAATCTTTGTAAACTCTACCTCAAGGACTTGCCATCAACAATTCACACAGGCCAGTCCCCAATTCTCTTGCATCTAGTTTCACCCAATTGATCCTGTAAATGTCCTGGGTATATCAATATGTGCATTCTAAGTTTTTTGTCTCATAGTAAAATCAACTAACATGAAGTATTCAGTCTACCTTTTGTGCCTCGTTCCATCAACAGGTGGAACAGCCTAACCATCAGCCACATCATCAAAGGTGGAAGGTTTTCCATAATTTATATCTACCAATGCAAGCCTTTCCAAACATACCTCCATCTTCCAATTCTTCCACAGTCACTGCTCTGCCCCGTCTGAACTTCATCATCTACCGTTTTATTTACTCCCTCCTTCCCCCACCCTTTCCCCAGCCCCTCTCCTTTCTTACCCACCTCTAAACTGATTCCAGATCCATGCCAATCATTTCACCTGAACCACTGAAATATCAAAAACTGTCAAGAGAATAATTGTCAAGACTCAAATGAAATAATAATTCAGAATTAATAAAAGAATATTGCACATTCCAATAGTTTAGGGACCCTCTATTTAAAACTGGTCAATATAATCAACATTTTGTTGTTCTAATTCTAATTTTGATCCTGTTTGTGAAAAACAGTGTCGTCAAATTGACTGACATAGATTAAGCTCTGGAGTGTGATGGGCGCTGATCGTGGCTACGTTTGTGTTTGGTCAAATATCATCTGGCATTATCAGCAGCCTTCAGTATTCAGCCTCATTTTCATGTGTTGTTCTATATTCTCTCTTATTTGATTGTTAATTTTTTACCACCCATTTTCTTGAGAAAAAAAAAATGATGAATCGCTTTTGAGTATGAACAGAATGTGCCAGAGAATTGTATTTAGTGAGGAGTCAGTTGCTAAAAGCAACAGTGGCAAAAGCAATTATGGGCATGTCAAATGAGTTTGATCTATTTTGAATCCTAGCATAATTATGTTCAATTCATTTGTTGTTCATTCCATGAATATGCCCATGCCACAAAATAAGGGGGTGGGTGTAAATGAATCAACAAGAAATTCTGGCTAAAATCAAGTCAGCGACTAATTTTCCACTTTTAAAAGCGATTCTAACTTAAATAGCTCTGATGATTTTATTCAGGAATTATTCATTGTTATTTTGTCTTTGGCTGCTTCATAGTTTGAAGAAGGCATGCGTGGGTGGGTGTTGTCTTGGTGGGCCTGTCTCAAACAAAGAGTCCAGAGCTCATCATGACAATGGTCATTAAGACATCCAAATACAACACTTTTGTGGCACAAAAACTGAAAAAAGAATTACTTTTTTCTTTTCTTAACAACTGAGTGCTACTTTAATGTAATATTTACATCATGACAGGTGAACAACGCTTTTAGAAATACTTTGGCACAGGTTTTGGAGCTTGGCACAAATCATGTTCAATACTGAGCCTGATACCAGATCATTTTCTTTTTCTTTCTTTCTTTTCTTTTTTTTTCATCTTTGGTATTGTAGTAGATTGCAAGGGACATAACTGCGGCGGTTTGCGCGCGCATTTCCAAGATGGCCAAACTGAACTGAACGTTGTGTTCTAGCCGATGAATAAATAATACTTTTTCGTTTCTGACCTGAGTGTTCGTGTCTACTTCACTGGCGACGAGGATGGCGGCTTTCGGACAACTAAAAGAATTCGGACTTGAGGAAGGGGAAGATTGGGGTCAGTATACGAACGGTTAGAGTATTATTTCGTGGCTAATGACGTTGATGATGAAGACAAGAAACGAGCAATATTTTTGAGTGCATGCGGTAAATCTGTATACAAACTCATGTGTGATTTGCTTGCCCCAGCCAAACCTGGCACCAAGACATTTGCAGAACTGAAAACAATCATTCAAAATCACCTCCAGCCCAAGCCCTCTGAAATAGTTCAGAGATTCAATTAAAGTTTCACACGCGTTCACGTTATGAGCAGGAGTCTGTAGCAAAATATGTGTCACAGTTACGTCATCTGTCGCAAGATTGCAACTTTGGCGAAGCGCTTGATTCTATGTTGAGGGATAGATTAGTCTGCGGCATTAACAATAATCGGATTCAAAGACGTTTGTTGTCTGAGAAAGACTTGACTTTTGAGAGGGCGTTTGATGTTGCCAGGGCTATGGAGTCAGCAGAGAAGAGTGCAGTAGATCTGCAGGAAAACGCTGTGGGATCCACAGCTGGGGGAAGTCAGAGCACAGCTAGCATCGATATGATGGAAGATCGACAGGAAGATGTCAGAGCAGTGAAAAGAGATCGTTCAATGAAAGACTTGGAATGTTGGTACTGCAAAAAGAAAGGCCATTTTCAGCGAGATTGCAGATTGTTTCGTGCTGAACGAGAACGACGCAGGAAGGACATAAGAAGCAATCCCAAAGCACGTGGACCCCTAAAAAAGGTGGATGACGAACCGGAAGCAGAATTGTTTTCTGTTTTCAAGTTAGAGAGCAAAGAAAAACCATATCTGGCTACAGTGGAACTGGAGGGCGTCGCCGTGGAAATGGAGATTGACACAGGGGCTTCTGTGACAGTGATTAATGAAGAGACATTGAAAAAGATCAGACGTAGGGGTTCTTTTCCACTGAGGGCATCCAACCGAAGACTGAAAACGTACACAGGTGAAGAGATTCCGGTGTTGGGGGTAAGTCAGTGCTCAGTGACATACAAAGGGAGTTCCCCAAGGACCCTTGAGGTGATTGTAGTAAAGGGTCCAGGACCATGTTTGCTGGGCAGAGACTGGCTGAGACACATTCGGCTGGATTGGCCTAATGACTGGTGTCAGACTGTGACAGAAGGCAGTTGTAATCCAGAACTGGAAAAAATTCTGTGCGAGGCATCAGAACTGTTCGAGGAGAGTAGAGGCACTATCAAAGGTGTTAAGGCCAACATTGTGGTGGACCCTGCAGCCCAGCCACGTTACTTCAAACCACGCCCAGTGCCTTATGCACTACGTGAAAAAGTAGGCATGAACTAGATAGAGACTGGAGGCCGAGGGCACCATTGAGAAGGTGCAATTTTCAGACTGGGCGGCACCAATTGTTACTGTCGTAAAGCCAGACAAAAGCCTTCGCATTTGTGGAGACTACAAAGTAACTGTAAATGCAGTGTCCAAGTTAGATAACTACTACCCCATCCCAAAACAGATGACCTGCTGGCGGAACTCAGCGGAGGACAGTTTTTCTCCAAATTGGACTTGACAAGCGCCTACCAGCAGCTAGAATTGGATGAGGCTTCCAAAGAATTCACCACCATCAATACACACCAGGGCCTTTACCGGTACAACAGACTGCCTTATGGGGTGTCATCGGCGCCAGGCATTTTTCAGCGTACAATGGAAAACCTGCTGAGAGGGTTGCCAAGAGTTTACGTTCGCATTGATGACATCTTGGTGTCAGGAAAGACACAAGAAGAACACTTGATGACGCTGCGAACAGTGTTTGCAAAATTGAAAGAGGCCAGAGCCAAGCTGAAAAAGAATAAGTGTGTTTTCATGGCCACTGAGGTAATTTACTTGGGTCTCAAGATTGACCAGAAGGGTATACGCCCTGTACCAGAGAAAATCCAAGCTATTGAGGAGATGCCTAGACCAGTAGACGTCAAACAACTACAGGCCTATCTGGGTATGGTGAACTACTATGCCAGATTTCTCCCAAACCTGTCCACGGTGCTGGCTCCCCTCTACTCTCTGCTGCAAAAAGGGGTATCTTGGTCCTGGGAAGAACTGCAAGAGAATGCGTGGTTAGAGTCAAAGAAACTTTCTTCGTTCACCCCAAGTACTGGTCCATTTTGACTCCAGTAAAGACATCATCCTCTCCTGTGATGCCTCAAACTATGGGCTGGGAGCCATGATATCACACCGAATGGAGGACGGCAGTGAGAGACCAGTGGCGTTTGCGTCCAGGACAATGAACAACGCAGAGAGAAAAACTATAGTCAGGTGGAGAAGGAAGCACTTGCCATCATCTACGGGGTGAAGAAATTCCACCAGTATCTGTACGGTCAGAAGTTTGACATTTACACAGACCACAAACCATTGTTAGGGCTCCTTGGACAAAACAAACAAGTCCCCAACATGGTGGCTGCCCGAATACAGCGCTGGGCAGTGACCTTGGCAGCATATGAGTACAACCTGATGTTCAAGGAAGGCAGGAAACACAGCAACGCTGATGGCCTCAGCAGATTGCCACTCCAGATGACAGCAGAAACAGAACTCGAACCAGGGGAGATAGTTCTCCTGATGGATCAAGTGGAGACCATGCCGGTGACATCCAGCCAGATTCGTCAGTGGACCGACACTGACCCTGTGCTTTCACAAGTGAAAAGTTTTGTCTTGAAAGGCTGGCCTGAAAGCCATCCAGACCAGAGATTCAGACCATACTTGGCCCGGAAAATGGAACTGAGTGTACTGGATGGCTGCCTGTTGTGGGGAACTCGGGTGGTAGTGCCCCCAAAAGGACGCAAGATTTTGCTACAGGACCTGCATGACGCCCACCCAGGAATGATGACTCGAAAGAAGAACTTGGCAAGATCATATATCTGGTGGCCGAACATGGACAAAGAAATTGAATCTACAGTTAGAGGGTGCCCGATCTGTCAGACCCTTCGGAACCTACCTTGCAGCGCTCCTCTTCATCCTTGGGAATGGCCAGATCGCCCATGGACCCGACTACATGCTGACTATGCTGGTCCTTTTCTGGGAAAGATGTTCTTGGTGATCATAGATGCCCCACTCTAAGTGGATTGATGCATATGCCATGAACACATCTACGTCAAGCGCAACCATTGAAAAAATGCGCCAGTCTTTCGCTACACATGGCATACCTGAAACCTTAGTCACAGACAATGGGACCTGCTTTTCCAGTGAGGAGTTCAAGGAGTTCATGCTCAAGAATGGCATCAGACATGTAAAATCAGCCCCATACCATCCATCCACCAATGGGCTAGCTGAACGGGCAGTACACAACATTGAAGCAAGGGCTGAAGAAAATGACCAGTGGTTCGATAGAAACTCGCGTTGCTCGACTCCTATCAGCGTACCGGGTGACCCCCAAACAACTACAGGGTTGTCACCAGCGGAACTCCTGTTCAACAGGAAGGGTGCGCACACGCTGGGACCTAATTCAGCCTGCTGTGGAGAAGCGAGTGGCCCAGAAGCAGCTGCAACAGAAACTGAACCATGACCGTGCTGAAAAGAGAAACTATGTAGCAGGTGATCTGGTGTACATCAAGAACTTTTAAGTGGGCAGTAAAGTGGTTGCCAGGGGTGGTGGTACAGGCTACAGGTCCCCTGTCCTACCTGGTTCAGGTGACAGACGGCCGCCACCTGAAGCGGCATGTGGACCACGTTCTGTCTCGGGCAGCCAGCAACCAACAGGAGTCTCAGGAGCCAGACCAGTTCGGTCAGCCTGAGTTTGATGTTCTGCCTGCAGCACCAGTGAGTCCAGAGCCAGCATTGCAGCTGTCACCAGGGGTGGATCAACAACAGCCTGTCACGCCATGGCAACCAGACCAGGGACCCAGCAGTGGTGAGGCGATGGCAGCAGCAAGCCAGCAGCAGGACCAGCAGCCTGGCAGTCTGGAGGAAGGGGCAACACCAGGTCTGGCACTCCAGCCCGCCTCTCGGCCCGGTCGTCAACGGAGATTACCAGCACGTTTCAAGGACTATGTTTTGAAGACGTTCAAAGATGTCCAGACAGAGGTGGAGTTGAAGCAGAAGGACTGATACCAAGGCGGAGCGGAACAGCTGTGTAGATTTTCGAAGTGTTGTAGTGTCCGTGACTGGTACAACACTTCATTTTGTTTTGTGCAGTGCATTTTTTTTTTTCCCCTATAACTAAGTATTATTATGGAAGTGGTGTGAAGGAAAAATAAACAGTGAATTTAAGTGACATTAGAAATATGCATGACATTTTGAGGACACTATTGGATAACATTTGGTTGTTAGTTTATATTATTTGAAGTTAAGTGATTAATGTGAATTTAAAAGTTAAAGAGTTAATTATAGGTTTTTGTTAGACTATATTTGTTATTAGTTTAGATTGATATTTGGAAAAGGGTGAGATTATATATATTAAAAAAAAAAAAAAAAAAAAAAAAAAAATTGAAATGAAGATTTTGAATACTGAGGTTTAGTAAAACAGACGTTCTTTGTTTAAATTATTTGTATAACAGTAGTGGTCTTAAAGGTGGGGATATGTAGTAGATTGCAAGGGACATAACTGCGGCGGTGTGCACGCGCATTTCCAAGATGGCCAAACTGAACTGAACGTTGTGTTCTAGCCGATGAATAAATAATACTTTTTTTTTTTTTTCGTTTCTGACCTGAGTGTTCGTGTCTACTTCAGGTATTATCTTTATATCTTTACTTACCAAAAAAATGTACAGGTCTACATGTCAGTAGTAAAGCATACAAGGAGCCCTGAAAGAGAATGTATATACTGAGGGCCATCTTCCCTTCAATTTTAAGCATGATCCCTGTATACATTTTCTATCATAACTATAGCACTCTAATGGTTAAATGCACCAACTTGTACATGTGATTACACCAACCTGTACATGTGATAAGTTAAATTAATTGGCTCTTGTAGAATGTTTTGGGCATTTCCTGTTGCTCCTGACCCCATCTCTACTTAATGCCTTTCTTCAAAAGCTTGTGAAGATGTTGCAGCTCTCCTGATAGATTCTTCAGAAACCTGTCATAGTAATTCAGCAAAACCAAGTACGCCTTCAGCTGTTGCACGTTCTCGGGTGGTTTTGCCTGAACCAATGCTGAACTTTGTCATCCAGCAGCTTGATGCCCTGCTTGCTGATTTTATGACCCAAGAAGACCACTTCTTCAGCACCAAAAACACACTTCTCCTTCTTCAACCATGCGTCTGCCCTATCCAATCTGTCAAGCACCTCCTCAAGATGCTGGTATGACTTGACCTCCGAATCCCCAGTCACACAAATGTCATTGAAGTTCACAACTGTGTATGGCACACCCTGAAACAAGGACTCTGTGACTCTCTGAAACTGTGCTGGTGTTGATGAGATACCAAATGGAAGCCTAGTATATGTAAACAACACCTTAAGTGTATTGATTGTAACATATTTTCTACTGTCTTTTTCCAACTCAACTTGTGAATAAGCACATGACAAATCCAACTTATGGAACACTGAGCCCTTTCTCAAGTTTTGCCAAGAGTTCATCCAAAGTGGGAATTGGATATTGCTCTAACTTTGACATCTTGTTGACTGTGACCTTGTAGTCCTCATATATTCATACTTCTCCATTTGGTTTCAAAACAGGAACGATGGGCACTGCCCAGTCTGAAAATTTTACGAGCTCAACAATACCTTGTTCCTTGAGCCTTTCAACCTTGCCCCTCATAGCAAAAAGCAGCGACCTTGGCTTACAGAAAATTGACGCTGCTTTGCTATTGATGAACCTTCGCTTGATGCCCGACAAGCTTTCCCACACCCTCTTTGAACAAATTTGTATGCCGTTCAAGACTCCTTCCCAACTGGACTGAACTCACTTCACTCACCAGACTGACTGTCAATAAACCGAACTGTTCAATCAAATCTCTTCCTAGCAGGTTGTGTGTGTGTCCTGTGACAGTATGCTTGCTGGAATTGTGTTATGTTTGTGTGTCACACTTGCGTTCAACACTCCAAGCACACGCACTTCATGCCCTGTAAATGACTTAGTAGTAGTAGTAGTAGTAGTAGTAGTAGTAGTAGGGACTGGCTTCATTAGCCTAGACTCATGGTCTATCATGTGTCCCCTCTAAATTTCTTCACTTTTTTTTGTCAGATGGCATGCTACAATAATCAATATCTTCATTGCAATCCATCATAATCATAAAACAGTTCTCTAAATTTTGAATCATTATCTAGAAAATTCTTGAAAGTATTAACATCAGGCGCAAATTAAATGGTAGTATGTAATTTGTTCAAGTGGTTTAGCAACTCTATATGAAAATGAAAATTTACATTGATTAGAGTTACAGTGCTTTATATAAAATCTTTTCTTCAGACTTTCAAGTACTTGCAGTTTGTGCAACAGAAAAGAAAGTCTCAATGTCAATATCCTCATAGCCATTAAAGATGTTGTAAACTTGAATTAGGTCACCTCTGATCCTTCTTCCCCTCAGCGAGTGCAGATTTAAATATTTTAATCTTTCATTACATGATAAGTTTTTTTGCAATGCTTTAGCAATTTGGTAGCTTGTCTTTGAACTTTTTCTAATATTATTGATTGACGCTTTAAAAAAGGGCTCCAAATCACATTAGCATACTCCAAATGTGGCCTGCAAAGCTTTGTATAATTTCAAAAATGTATATTTATCTAAATAGGTAAAACTTCTTTTTATGATACCTTACATCTGGTTAGCTTTATTTACCACTCTCTGTAAGTGGGGGTCAAATGACAATCTGCAATCGAAGGTAACACCCAAGTTTTTTCTTCAATAAGAACCTCTACTTGGTGATAAACATCATTCTCCATAATTTTATATTGATTATTCTAATTATCATTCCTGACATGCAATACACCCACACTTGGTCATGTTGAAATACAGATTCCACGACTCAGACTACTCTTGCAGTTTGTAGATATCGTTTTGAATACATATATATTTTTTTGATGCACAATTGTAAATCTTAGTGTCATCTGTGAATATTTTACATGGACTGACAAGGTTATCTGGTAGATCATTTATAAAAATTGTCAAAAGAACCAGTCCCAGTATACTACCTTGAGGGATACTGCTAAGTACATTACATTTCTTTGATTTGGCTGCCCCCACTCTGACTTGTTAAGTTCTATCATTCAGAAAGTTCTTGATCCATTTTAATAAGGTGCCACCAATACCGTATGCTGCTAGCTTTATAAGGAGCCTCTTATGCGGACCATATCAAAAGCTTTTCTAAAATCCATGTATATGATATCAATTCCTTGTCTGCCATCTAGCATTGTTGTTATATCCTCCATAACCTCCAACAGCTGTGTGACACATGATCATTTTTTTCAACTTAATTGCTAGACAGAAATTTACCAAGTTTCTGTGATCAGATAAACACCTTTTTCTTAAGAATTTTATCTGCTATGATTGTATATATGGTGACTCTGTGTCAATCTCAAAACATGCAATTCAATCTTTCACATCCAGTTCATACCAGAAAGGGGCAATCTTTTCTTCCGTCCCCTTCTTCACAGCACACAAAACAGTGTTTACACCACCACACTCATCATCCACTTCATAACTATCATTTGCTTCAAGTTCAATGTTTTTCACATCTTTGTTTTTTGAGGCAACGAGCTTTGATGTGTCCCGTTTTTCCACAGCAGTAACACTTCTTATCTTTAAATCTACACGGTCTAGCATCATGCTGTTCACCATTTTTGTTTGTTTGTTTATTCTCTAGCCAACAGATAATCCACATGATAATCATGGTGATTTCTCTTGGGATCATTACATAACATTGGCCCAAGCTTCGGATTTGCCACAGATTTAATCAAGAATCAGCTTATCATCCGTGGAAAACTTACTGTGTTTTCTTTCTGGAAAGTTGTTGAGAATAATCGACACGGGGATTACTAGGAACACCGACATCAGTTTTGCTGGTCCCAGAACCCATGATAAATCAAGTTGTTACATTCGACTTCCTAGCATGGAATTTTGCTTTTTAAAAGCGTCATAAGTACTAAGACAACAAGATGGTGTCTCCACTCTTTTCGCAATGAAAACACATGCTAAGGGAAGTCACCCCTAAAGAACAAGCATCGAGCCAAGAGAAGCTTTGGGGTTTTCCCTGTGCGGGAAATATTGAGTTGCAGGGTTGCTGATTGGAAGCTGAGGATAAAATGATCCTGTACTTTTAGATTTAACAGGTAAGCAGTGCTTTCTAAAGCGTGGCCATGCAGTATTGCTTTAGTATTCTCAATGTCACTGTCACTGTCAGTGACTCGGTCAGTGTGTGACCGTGCAGCTGATACAAACTTAACCAAGGCCAAAGCATAGCAAAGCGCTGATTTAATGTAAGGTGCAAGCAGACGTCAGAATAGTCAACATGATGACTGTGGACGTTAACTGGATGATGATGATGATGATGATGATGATGATGATCAGATGCACACTTTCAGATGAAATCAGTGGACGGAATGGGTAGGCCTGCTGGCCCAATATGGTGTGGTAGGAGTGTCACCAGTATGAGTCACAGTATGTCTTCGCTTGTTTTCATACAAAGAATCTTTAATGGGTTGGTTGTCACGTGACAGTACCAGTTAAAAAAGCCAACAACTAAAGAAAAAAAAAAAAGAAAAAAAAAAAGAAAAGGAAAATACCCACCAACCAACTCATCACCACAACCACACACACACACACATACAGACACACACACAAGATCTAAAAATGAACACTGCCATCAGAAATGTTTGTGTTTATATGCATTTGTGTGTATTGTATGCACATGTGTGCGCGCGCGTTCGAGGGCGTGCACATGTGTATGGTATGCAGGGATGGATGGATACCTGTCTGTGAGTGTGAGGATGTTTGTGCAAACTTGTGTATATGCATGGGTATATATGTGGGGCTGCATCATTTATACACAAATTTGTTTGATTTAATCGCTAAATTAATCTCTTTACATTTATAAACATTTTTATTGTGAATTTTTCTTGATAGTTTACAATGTGTAAATGATGTGATTGTGTTTGAATGTGCAATATAAATGATATTATGTATAATATAATGTGCAAGGAGTTTATGAAATGATTGTGTTCTGTGATGTTGATAATTTTTTATGTTTTTGTGTTTGGTCGGTTTCTAGTGCTGTGTTTTTTTGTGTGAAATGCACCTGGACCAAATTTCTCATGATGAGGTAATAAAGTGTTTCTTATCTTATTTTATCTTAAAGTAAGAAAAGCAATGACATGGTGCAAAAAGTATCTCAATTGGTCATGTGAGGTTTCAAGTAGGGTAACTGCAGGCACAAATTGAAACAAGAGTAAAAGCAGAATTACTGCACCACCAGATGAGGAAACAAATTAACTTAAAAGCAGATGCAATGCGTTTTCAACCAATGTTCTTGGGGCAGGACAAACCAAAGCGTTTAAATGAGGTAAGTGACTGTTGTCTATCATTTATATTGTTGTGAATGCTGCTTGTCCCACCTGAAGGAGATCCAGCAGGTCAAGATGCATTGTGTTTGTTTTGTCATCTATTTGTTCCTTAACTTGATCGCCCGAAATTCTGTTTTGCCATCTGAGAAGAATGTCATGATTTTTGTAACGATTACATTTTAACGGGTTTTCATTCAATGCCTGGCTACCTTGTGCTGAAGAGATTAAGCTAAGTGAAAAATTTGTTCATTTTCATTGTCCTGTTTGTTTGTGTCTTGCCTGAAGAAGACCTAGGACGTCAGAATGCGTCATGTTTGTCTAGTGACTGGTTTGTCCACGTTTCTCTTGGTGGTTCACTCACATTTATTTAAGATTTGTTTAGATTTCCACATGCAGCCGTCTCACTTTGCAGCTAGATTAAATTTTGGCCATTTGAGTCCCTTTGCAGGTCCTTCAGGGCATAGACACTACCTCCTTGTTATACTGTATTTAATGTGTATCATGATCTTGGAATCTGTTTTAAGTCCCAGGAACAAACTCAGAATCCAGGACATGGCTCTGTCAGCTTCCAACTCAAGACCACCGGAAAATGACATGCTTTAACTAGTTTTAAGTGTCTTTTTTTTTTTTTTTTTCACCCCCCTCCTAACCCCCATCCCCCCACCACCACCCTTCCTGTTACCCTACATTTTCCCCCCCCCCCCCCCCCCCCCCCCCCCCAACCACCCTTCCTGTTATCGTGTTTTTGACAGATGTCTGCCCTACATTTTCTTCCCCGCCCCAACAACCCTTCCTGTTATCGTGTTTTTGACAGATGTCTGTCCTACATTTTCGTTAGCCTTATCTAAAATGGACATTCTGTTGTGATTGTGTTTGAGACAATCTTATTTTTAGATTAGGGCTCAGGTAATAAAAACGTTTAATTATTAGTGTGCTTATCATATGATATCACATAGTCATATTCATATTCATCCTGAGGCATGCTAATCTATGCGATCACAGTTTTTACAATAACTCCACTAAAAAAAAATGGTTGGTTAGATTGGTTAACTGGTGTTCACCTGTACACTGTATAAGTCGAATGAGAGGGGGTAGCCAACCAGTCTCTGAAGAAATTCTGGCTAATTCACATACCGAGTCCAGCCAACAAGGGACTTCATTTAGTTGTTGTGACAGCCAGGTACGTTGAGTTAGTTAACAAATTGAGAGTCTAAATCGAAATCGTTTCCCCCCACGGTTAGGCGTTTGTAACTTCCTCAGTACCGGTGAAGGTTTTTTGTGTTTTAAAAAGAAAAGAGAGAAAACATTCATGGCTTTGTTATGCTTTTAATTTGATATGGTGTAGGAGTAAATTATAATTGTTTAACCTCTGTGGATAGAAAGAAAAGGAAGCATGCTGTGATCGAAATAGGACATGGCTTATGCTTTATTATTGTTTCAAAATTAAAACAAAAAAAGTTGTTTATTCTTTGGTAAAGGGTTATGATGGTGAGCTCCAGAGGTGAGCAATAGAAACTCTCATGTGTTTTTGGTGCTCCTGAATTTATTTGATTTATACTGTGGGATGCTAAAAGGAAATCCTTCTGATTCCGATGTTGGGAGCTAAATGGAAACCTTTCTCATATGTATGTAATGCTGATGGATACCAGTGATGAATAAACTTCCTCTTATGTATTTATTACTGATGGATAGGAATGTATTCAAATCATTCCGACAGTTAAATTGTTTTGATAGATGCTTTCTTGTGATAAATGGGAATGTATGAAAAGCATGTTGAGAGTTATTTAAAGCCAGCTTATGCTATGTTATGTTAGGTGATGTATAGTGAACGATCTGCCTGGTGTTACACAAGACTACGCAAAGATTGTGTCATGTATGTGAGAAGGATATTGATAATGGATAATTGTTGCTTTTGATAAAAATGTTAAAACATTATGTGTCATGTCATGTGTTTTTGGTGTTCCTGAATTTATTTCATTTATACTGTGGGATGCTAAAAGGAAATCCTTCTGGATTCCGATGTGGGAGAGCTAAATGGAAACCTCTTATGTATGTACGGTGGGCTGTTCAACCTCAGGTGACTTCAGGCTGTTACAAAGGTGAAAGAGACTGTCATGAGGGACTTCTTGTTTGCTGATAGATCTTGTGAAGTGACCAAAACCTTTTGTCATGAACTAGATGAGAGAAGGTAATGATACACTAATTATACTTTGGCTCATTGTGAAGGTCTATATGTAAATTTTTGGATATACTGTCGCTCATTATGAAAAGATCTATGTGGTAGTCTTTCCTCACTAACACGAAGGTTATGATTTTTTAAGAAAGATGACATCTCATGGTGCTGAACTTTTGAGGTAGTAATTTTGAAAGAAGTAAAGTGTCTCTTTTTATAAAACCTTGTCGATTTTGGCTGTAGATAAAGTGCTCTGTTTACGATAAAAATAGGAAGCCATTGTTAGCTGTGAGTGTGATTAAAAGACTATGGATAGTCAGAAGCCTTTGCAGTGACCAATGGCGTAAAGCAAGGCTGCGTTCTCGCCCCTGCGCTCTTCAGCATGGTCTTCTCTGCCATGCTGACAGATGCTTTCCGAGACTGCCAGGATGGTATACACGTGAGATACAGAACTGACGGTGGGCTGTTCAACCTCAGATGACTTCAGGCTGTTACAAAGGTGAAAGAGACCGTCATGAGGGACTTCTTGTTTGCTGATGACTGCACCCTCAATGCCAGCACAGAGCAGATGATGCACCACGAAATGGACTGCCTCTCACATGCCTGCGACAACTTCGGTCTCACCATCAGCACCAAAAAGACCGAAGTGATGTATCAGCCTGTGCCAGGTAAACCCTGCCAGGAACCACACATCATGGTAAAGGGTCAGAACTTACAGACAGTTGACAACTTCACCTATGTGGGCAGTACACTCTCATAAGCTGTGAACATTGATGCAGAGGTTAGGAACAGGATTGCCAAAGCCAGTTCTGTGTTTGGGAGATTGGGAGCGGAGAGGACTAAGCCTTACCAGCAAGCTGAAGGTCCACCATGCAGTACTAACTACTCTCCTCTATGCCACTGAGACCTGGACTGTCTACAGCAGACATGCCAAACAGCTTAACCATTTTCACCTCAGCTGTCTCCGCAGACTTCTACACATCAGGTGGCAGGACAAAGTCCCAGACACTGACCAGCCGCCATGGCGAAGTGGTTAACATCGCGGACTCCCGGCTGGGGTCGTGGGTTCAATTCCCATCAGAGTCATGTGGTTTTTCTGCCCCGACCAGCTCCTACCCAAAGTTGAGTTTGCTGCGGACTCAGTTGGGAAGACTGGGACCGCTGTCGTCACTTCGCCTAGTGCGGTGACAGGAATACCCAAATGTGAAAGGGTACCCCCTTTAAATCCACCCGCCCCCACTCTAAAGCTATTAACACCACAGAACAAAGAATACAAAACACCGAATAATAGGTGTGACAAACTAACAAATTTTATTCAGATTCGCACTCACACACGCACCACCAGCAAAACAAGTAAAACAGATCTTCAAACAATAACACATCAGTCATCCATAATATTAAAAAAAAAAAAAAATAATGCCGCAACACCCCACCTCCAGATCCCGGGAGCCTCAAAGGACCCCACCCACACAGGGTTAATATCGGACCAAGGATACTACAAGGGGTATCACATGGTATCTTGGGGCTGGGTTATCCAGAGGGGAAGGATGGCCTACAGAACCCAAAGTACCCACACAATACAAACTACTACTAAGGGACACAACAAACAACCCCTAAAAAAAACCCCAAACAATTCACTACAATTCCCCCTCCACACAACATATCCAAATCTATCCAAATATATATATATATATATATATATATAAATACATATCTAAATATATTTGATCATCACAGCTCATATACAATACCATTAACCCATCACACACTCAGACCATCTTTCTTTCTTTCTTTTTTTTTTTTTTCACAATCAATTTTCAGACCTCAACTCTTTCCCTTCCCTCGCGGGCATTTACAGTTTGGGCACTGGTGACCACCCTGTCACTGAGGTCTTGATGCCACGGTAGATGAAGCTTCGAACAATGCCAAATCAATAATGTCACTAAGTTCAACACAAAGTCACTAATTTCAAAACACCATAACACAAACTGAAGACGACGAAGGGCTCAGCAGCTCAGCAGATCTCACACAGCAGGAGGGAAGCTTCGACACTCGAAGGATGCTCTCGACCCCTTCCGGTCATCTGTGACGATGACCTAGAGGTCAGCTACACCGATGACAGAAGCCAAGGCAATACCCCAGACCGGAGGATGCAGCAACAACAAAAAAAATATTAAACCATGTCGATACCTGGAAAATAAAATAATTACATAACTACTCTGACCCGCAGTTATTATCTAACTTTAAGCACACCAAAATCATAACACATTATCTTCGCAATTCCACTTTCGACCTTGGCATTCAAGCCGTCAGACTAACTACAACCCTACCTAGCCCTCACAATTCCATCAAACAATACTTAAATCAATCTACAATATCCAGAAAAAAAAAAATGCACAAAAAAACAGTTGTTAACTTCCAATTATAAACACCTTAACTTTCTCCTTATTCTACAATATCAAAATCAAACAAAATCAATTAATAATACTATCCATATGACAAACCATCCTTCACATGCCACCCTACCAACATGATAATATCACGTCCCAATTAACATACATCAGATAGTATATACCCAAATAAAACCACATAATGCCATATATAGATTACTGTTTTTTTCTTTTTCCTTTAATGGCATAAAAAAAATGCCACATAATTCAACACCAGCAACAACACTGGAGAGCGGAAGCGCTCGCTGCCGCTGAACTAGTTACGCAAACCCAAACATACTAATAAAATTAGAGCAACGGGACGGCGCCCCCCTGCTGGGCCATACATGATTAAGCATACGCCTAATCAATTTCAGCATGCGATAATCACCACAAAACACAATAATAAAAACATGACCCCCCCCGCGCATACCAACATTCGACACACACGCGCGCAGATGACAATTACCTCTCACGACACCTCCCTCTCTACTGGATACTGGATACTGGATACTTTCTGTGTTGAAACTCCTAGGAGCTTGTTCACAGGTCGTTTCCACTAGTGCAACTGATTGTCATGCGCCATGCGTGGTACAAAACTTTGACAGTTGTGATTAATGATAACAGGCAGGATCAAACTTTGCAGGAAGCTGCTTCCAGTGTGCGTCGAGTCTGTTCTTGAAAGCATTAACTGATGGGGCTGTGACCACACTGTTTGGCAGGCTGTTCCAGGTGGCAGTCGCACGCTGTACAAAAAGACAGCTTCTGATGTTGAGCCTGCTGTGTGACCTTTCCAATTTCAGACTGTGTCCTCTCGTATCTCTGCCTTGGAAGTAGTTTGAACTGGGGGCGGTTGGTCAAGTACAGGCCGTGCGTATATTTGTACATATCGATCATATCCCCCCTGAGACGGCGGTATTCGAGACTAGGCAGATTCAGTGCAGCAAGACGCTCTGGATATGGCTTTTCTTTCAGGGATGTAATGAGTTTGGTGGCATGCCTCTGAACATCCTCCAGCTCGCAACACAATGCCTTATGCCGGGGTGCCATGCTGTGTGCCCATATTCGAGAATCGGCGAACTAGAGACTTGTACAGCTGTATGAAGACAGCAGGGGTGAGGAAGTCAAATGATCGTCGGATGACTCCAAGAATTCGGTTTGCTTTTGCAGCTGCTTGGTTTATGTGGTTCTTGAAAGTCAGCCCTTTATCGATCAAAACACCAAGATCCTTCTCCACCTCACTTTCTGGTAGCTCCACCACAGTCTGTTCCCCCTGTGCATCCTGGCCTTTCATGTAGTATTTCCTGTCCGTCTTCGGGTTCCCCATTCTCAAGACGGAGCACTTCTCAGGATGGAACCGCATTTGCCAGTTCGTTGACCAATCATGAAGGTGATCCAGGTCATCCTGCAGTGTCGCCATGGACATATCATCGTCATTCCTTGCAAAGACCTTTGTGTCATCAGCAAATAACTTGACGTGGCTCTGGACATGCTGAGGCAGATTGTTTATGTACATGAGGAACAGTACTGGGCCAATGACACTGCCCTGTGGAATGCCGCTTGTCACTTCTCCCTCTCGCTGACTTCACGCCGTTGACACAGACTCGCTGCGACCGATGACTCAAGAAGTCCTGGATCCACTGAAGGACATTTCCCTTGATGCCGTGAGCTTCTACTTTGGCTACAAGTCTACGGTGTGGGACGCTGTCAAACGCCTTCATGTAATCCATATAGATCACATCGATTCCTCCTCCAGCATCCAAGGCCTCCGTCCAGATGTCAAGAGCATCAAGCAGCTGTGTCACGCATGATCTCCCCTTTGTGAACCCATGCTGTTCTTGGTTGATAAGGTTGTTTCGCTGCAGGTGTTCAGTGATGTGCTCACGAACAAGCGCCTCCATCACCTTACACAGTACACAGGTCAGACGTACTGGCCTGTAGTTGTTGGCCGCAAAACGGCTCCCTTTCTTGAAAATGGGGGTGATGTTAGCAGTTTCTCCACTCATCCGGGATCTTGCCTGTTTCCATTGACTTTCTGAAAATAATTGTGACTGGCAGAGCGAGTACATCTGATAGCTCGGAAAGTAAGCGTGGACTGATTCCATCTGGTCCTGGGGCCTTTGCACTCTTCAGGCTTGTCAGCTGCTTGTGAACTTTTTCCACAGAAAAGTCAAGTCGGTCAGCTCTGTGTCATACGTGTACTTTGGCATGTCTGGTAGGTCGCCTTCTTCTTTCTCGACAGTGAAGACACTCTGAAAAAAGTGTTCAGCAGATCAGCTTTCTCTTTGTCTGTGGTTGTCTTTGACCCATCGCTCCTTTTCAAGTCTCCAATCCCAGTCTTTGTTTTCGTTTTGGACTTCACATATGACCAAAATGACTTTGGGTTTGTCTTGGCTTGTGCTGCTACCATCTCCTCTAATTTCTTCCTTGCTTTGCTTTGCGGCATGCCTTTGTCGCCTTATTCTGATGGGGTGTAGGCCTGATAATCCCTGCCCATCCTTGGTCTGCAACCAGCGCCTGTACAGTTTGTGCTTCTGCCGCACTGTCCTAAGTGTATCTCCGTCGAGCCACTTCTTCCTTTTTGCTCTCAAGCCTCCTGTCTTTGGTACATATTTCTCTGTTACTCTGTCCAGTTCCCTGCGCAGCTTCTCCCATGCCTCTCCAACTGATAGGTAATTCAGCTCATCCTCCCATCTGATATTTTCCAGGTCTTTCCTCATCTCTTCTATGTTTGCCTTTGCAAAGTTGAAATGTTCTTTCTTTCCTGTTTCTTGGTATGCACAGGACAAGCTGATGATCAGTACTACATGGTCGCTCTTCCCAAGGGCTGGTGCTATAGTGATATCATTGATCATGTCTTCTGTGTTTGTCATTACCAGGTCGTCTAGAGTTGGAAGCTGGCCTTCCCTGATCTTGTCGGTTCTCTCTGATGCTGTATTAGGAATGCTTCCTTTGTCGTTTTGAAGAAATTTGCTCGCTGCATGGGTTCTCGCCTTTCAGACTCCTGTCTTGCTCCCAATTAATGTCGGGATAATTGAAGTCGCCGATCAGCAGTAAATCTCACTCCTTCCCCCATTAACTACAAGCCAGCGCAATTTACGGCTCTGTAAATCCTCTATATTATTTTTTTTTTTTTTTTTCCACACTAAACTAAATCACACTTCAACACATTTCAACCCCAAATCATCTACCTTCACTCCCTTCTTTAACGAATAGCCTGCCCCTGGCTTCTCACCTGGAGTTACGATGACGACGAAGACGACACAAGACAAACACCCGCCAAAGCAGCACCAGGCCGGGGAAACCCACGCTCCCTTGAAATGCGTGGAAGCTGTAGGCAGACACCGAAACACCGAATACTTCTCCAAGGAACTCCGAGCTGTCACCAGGACCCGCCGTGGACTTCCAGGCAGCCCACTAAACCAAGTGGCAAAACTGCCTCACCAGACACTGGATCAGACCTCCGTCTCGAGCCAGGAGTCGCAAACAACTGAACTAGATAGTCAAAAAGACAGACGACACCTAGAGGTGACAGACACCATGAAACTGACAAAGGCCACACCCTGACTGCAACCAATCGTCTGTAGGTTGCCCAGGGAATGACACGACATGACTCCAGATAAAGGGCATGAATATCAACAATCGTATACACACTCAAAACACTAACTTGCTCAAAAACCAATCAGCAATCAGTCACCCCAAAATACCAAGACCACACTTCTAAACATAGGAACACTGTGTATCGGCACAGACTCCAAACCACCAATTCCTCCTGTCATCAATCAATAATCACTAACAGCCTATACCCAAGACCAAATATGGGCCTAACCATATCCAAACACCAATCTCCAATGACTCATCAGCCAGTCATCAATAAAACATCAAAACCACAAACCACAACAATCACAAAAATAGATACGTCCAAATATAAGCACAAACTGCACCCTTTTTGGTCGATAATCTACCTACAGTAACTTGACCAAAACACACATACACACAAAAAATAAAATAAAATAAAACACACATCATAACTCCAAAATATCGACATGGGGGAAAAAAAAAAGAAAAGAAAACTAACCACTGCAACCACTACGCCATACGACAAGCACAATTATGTCCCTTGAATGTCCGTGCGTGACAACCACAGTCAAGTTTCATCCACTTAATGGATGCGTTTCTGAGAGTGTTGCTCAAATTTCCTGACCAACACTGCAGGTGCCTGTATCTCTTGGGCCTGGTTGACGTCGGGACATATTTTGAAAGGAAGTGTAGAGAACAGCCCTATCATGTGGCCTCAGACCGAAATGGAAATCCGTAGCATCATGTTAATCATCCTCATTCTCATCGATCAGCATAAAAAAAAAATTGTCTCAAATTCTGTGGCCCTTCATGCCCTGCTCTCATGGTGACCTCAGTTTCAATGTCCTCACCATGTCTGTGGCCTTGGTTTGGTTCCATCGGGGTTACTGGTATCGGCGAGTCCATGTGGGCTGTCGCTGGACGGACGTGGTGGCGCCCTCTGGAGGGAGAGCTCACTCACACTGGCTCCGGAACTAAGCAATTATTGTCGTCAGTAGGGGGCTTAGTAGGTGGTGTCCTGCTTATGTTAGATCAGAATAGGCACCACTGAACAACACCGAAATGACTTGGCAGCAGTGCAGTGTCTCCTCCTGTGGGTTGCCTCTTGACGACTTGACATTTGCTGCTCCTGGTGGATTGCCGGTGCCGGAGTTGTGGCGGCACCGACTGGGCTGTGGCTGTGGACGGGGTGTCGGAATGAGCGGCATGGGTGCAATGCCTCTGAGGTGACACAGAGGTGGGACAGGAAAAAAAAGTCCCAGACACTGAGGTCCTGGAAAGGCCAGCATCTAACTCTCCTTCAGAAAATCCCGAGCCAGATGGGCTGACCACATCATCAGAATGCCAGATAGTCACTGCTGAAACAACTGTGTACGGAGAACTGAGTCAGGTCAAGCGCAAAATTGGGGGGCAGAAGAAAACGTTTCAAGGACTGCCTTAAAGTGTCCCTCAAAGCTGGACATCAACCTCAACACCGGGGAGTTGCTTGCCCTGGACCGCCCAGCCTGGCGAAGCAGCCTCACAAAGGGTGCATATACATCAGAGAAGAGACGCACAGCAGAAGCTGAGCGAAAGCGAGCAGTGCGCAAGGCCAGAGCTACCTCCACCTCCAGTGTAGCACCCACCCACATGTGTCCCTCATGTGGGTGTTCCTTCCAGGCCCAGATCAGCCTCACCAGCCACCTGTGGACCCACACTCAGTGATCCTCCATCTGAGATTGAAGTCATGGTCATCTTTGAAATCAAAGGACGAACAACAATGGATAGTAGGCTGGATAGTCAAAGAAGTTTTCTCAGTTCCCCAGGTTGAGTGTGTCCCTGGTGTGTTTGGGAACTGGTTGTCCCTACCTCAGGTCAGGGGCCTGTTGTGTGTCCCCATTCTCCACCGTGCCAGGTGTGCGAGAGGCTGGTGCATGCCAGTATAGACCTGACAAGCCAGCTGAGCCAGCACCTCTTCTGCGAGAGAAGTCGTCGCCTCGGGTTCGAGACCCTAAGTCCTGTTTGCCAGCTGTGCCCTGTGCTGGTCCTGCATAGACAGAACCACCGCCTGTGTTGACAATGACCTGCAGCATCAGCATTGTTCCTGTGAATTGTGAGACCCTTGTTGCTGTGTAGTAACAGAGCCACAGCTCTGGGAAGTGGAGGCTGGTGCCTCAAAATAGCAGGGTGCTACTTCAGTGTGATCCGGCTAATTCATAGTTTTTGGGGGGGATGTAGGAAGTGGTTACTTCCTTGTGGACAGAGATGTGACTGCATCGTTCCGTCATCACTCACTACCCCTACTGACAGTCGCAGTGTCATCGTGTTGACTTTGTTCGTCACCTGCGTCTACCCCTACTTACAGACTGCGCCCCTTAAGCCAGGCAGTGCATGTGACAGACAGACAGTGTATGCGACACCTATATATTGATATTGTACACCCATTGTTGGGGTGTGCTCCATGTAGACAGTGCCTGTGACAGACTCTTGGTGTGTGCGCCACATATATTCATAATAGTATGGTACACCCACAGTTGGGGTGTGCTCCAGTATGTGTTATTCATGTTTATTGATGGTGATGTTTTGTATGTGTTTGATGGCCCAGGCAGCATAGAAAAAATAAGAAAAGAATTGCGGTTGTGTTGCCTGGCTGTCTGTGTGTGTATTGATTTGTTATTGGCTATGGTGCATGTTAGTAATTGTGGTGTGACAAGATTCAGATTCAGATTCAGATTCAGAAAACTTTATTATCTCTCGTTACAAGAGAAATTACATTTGTGACCGCTGCCCTAAAAGTTAAGACATACATATTTATAGTTAGAAACGTGACACTGGAAATTAAAATTACTTACAAACAATAAAACATGCGTGTAACACCAAAATGGGAATTTCAATCTTTCTCCTTTTGGTAGTGCAAATTAAGTACACACTCAGCCACTCTTGATTATATATACATAAATGTGTGCACATAAATGTATGAGAGAGAGAGAGAGAGAGAGAGAGGTGATCATGTAGTGACAATGGCATTGATAAATGAAACTAAGTGGCCTTCCAATTGTCTGTAGATTTTATAGGATTTTATCTGTCTATCTGTGTGTGTGTGTCTGTGTGTGTGTGTGTGTGCAATACTATTTTACTAAATATCTGACACTGAATGAATGAAATCATGACTCTTCATCATTCAGTCATATTTTCCGAATTTCCTGAAAATTCAGTCTGTGCCCAGATACTGATCAGTTTCAGATTGTGGTAGTTCAGTTACTTTTTGGCTTCTTCACTGATTTCATTAAGCTGTGGTTGAGAAGTGTGGATGCATTGTGGTGGCTGGAACAAATATGTTGATGACGCTGAGTGTGTCTGGCCTGAGCGGGTATGTGCATCAGGATTTTAAAGATCTCAGGACAGTATAATTGATGTTCTTTAGCTAAGATCTCAGGACAGTGTAATTGATGTTCTATAGCTTTTCTCACTTTACCACCAGTATGATGGACAGAGATTGATTTCGTTCTCTTTCAGTCATTGTTATCATGATGGATGTTTATCCTCTTCTTTCAGTGCTGTTGTGATGGGTGTATATCAGACCTCTAATTGCTGTCATTGTAGTGGATGCTTGAATTGTTTGTCTCGATATTCATTGTTTTACACACCAGTTGCACTCAGCTTAGCACAGTCCACCAATCCATCTAGTAGCAACGGAGACCAGAATCACTGGAAGATAATCTTCTGAAGCTGCACACAACTGTAGCTCAGATTCCTTTGACAAAAACTGTCCGAGTTTGTATACTGTCAGAAGTTTCCGCAGCTGGGAAAGGCATGATGCCAATGATACTGGACTATTGATCTCAGTCATCTTGAGTTTAAGTAGATTTGTCTTGTGTCTTGATGATGATGGGTGCTGTATGTTGATATCCCTTTGTAAAATAGGTTGTAGGTTACTACTCAAGGTTTCTACGTTTCGTTTGTGTAGTTATTTTCATGACTTTCTTTTCGCTGAGCAGTTCCCAGTCGTCTGAGCAACCCACAGTCGTGAAAACACCATTCAGTGTATTCACCACAGTTTCTCTCTTGATCACCCTTCAGGCTTATTTTCGGCTCACTACTCTGAGTACACTTTCATGCATGTGATACATACATGCATGTATATGCACATGCTTACATATGCCTTAACACACACATGCATGCACACACACACACACACACACACACACACACACACACACACAACCACGCACAGGCACGCATGCACACACGCACACACTCATGCACACATGCCTGTGCGCGCGTGCACACACACACACACACACACACACACACACACACACACACACACACACACACATGTACACACACACACACACACACACACACACACACACACACACACCACACCACGCTGGTGGAATCTTTGAAACAGATTGCTTTATCTGGTTTTGATTTAAGAGATGCTTGTTTTGATTTGAAACAAACACTGTGCATATGAAATAAAAACTCCAAAATAAGTACTATGGGGCGATTCCACAGTATTGTGGGATAGGGAGATAGGAAAGAAAACACGCTGACAGCACTGATATTAGCGATAATCTTTAAAGATGTTTTCGTCGATAAGGTTTTAATGGTAATCCTGGCTCCAAAAACAGTCAGATTAGACTTCATCTGTTTCTGTTTGTTTGTCATTTGAGTGCATACCAACTGTTCACCTCCTCCTACTTGACCCCCCCCCCCCCCCCCCCCCCCCCCCCCCCCTTCCCTGTCCTTCCCCCCCTCGCCTTCTCTATCCACCTTCCCTTTGCCCTTGACATGTTTAAAATCATGACATTACTTATCCGGCCCCCACCTTTCTTCCCAGCTTCCCCCTTCCCCATCCCTTTCCCACCCTCTCTCCACCATTCCTCCCCCCCACCCCCTTCCTTGGCTCCACCCGCTTTATCCCTGTCCCAGTCTTGCCAACTCTGCCTTAAACTTACTTCAGATCTCAATTAAAGTAGTTGAATCCATTCAAAAGACATCAAGGCCACCCACTACTCTCACAGGAAACACCAACATCATTGACAAGATCAACAATTATGACAGCAACCCAGTTGCAACAACAACAACAACAACATTGATGAATTAAATATATGAGCAGATTTGTGTTGGTTTCGTGCTGGCTTGTTCCCCTAGAATAGTAGAGCCGAAGGGACCTCCAGGTTGGGTATCGATCACTCACAGGCCTTGACAGAATATTGATTCTGTCTAAATGTGCATAGCCTGTGTGCATGCCAACTGGTTTACGCATGGGACAAGGTATTACCTGTGCAGCATGTGGTTTTTTGGTGTGGTGCAATTATTGTATAATCTGGCTTGCAGTAGTTTTACTGGTGTATTGCATGGAGAAGTGTGCAGACTACTGTGTGTGTTTTTTTTTTTCTTTTTGTTGTTGTGGTGGAGATGGGGACATTTGATCAGTCCTTTCACTATTTCACATGTCTCTGTTACCATCAGAGTTATTATCTTACTGCTTTTTTCTCTCTTTTTTAATTTTTGTTTTTGTTTTTGATCTTTCCTTCCCATCTTCAACCTGTTAAACCTTACCTTCTTTCATCATTATTCATTTTGGAGAACGTCTTCTTCAAGCAGTTTGTCTCCTGATGTTGTCATTTTTCTTCATTGAAACCATCAACTTAGTGGACTTTGCATGTATGCAGTGGATACCAGGCCACTGACTGTACGATAGAGGCAGTGTTACTGTTAAGATGGTGTGGGCTTGACAAACATATATGCAATGCAACATTCAATACCTCGCCTGCTGTTGTCTGTTCTTGTTTGCAGTTTCAAAAGAACATGCCTGTGTGTGTGTGTGTGTGTGTGTGTTTCCCTCCCCTTGCCCCAGTCCCACTCCGTGTTTTTCTTTCTCCCTCAATAGAGTGCTGTCCTCCCTCGAGTCCTATCCATACTTTCATCCTCCATTTTCAAGGACAGCTCTTAAACACATCAAAACAATTAACGTATACCTGGAATATTTCCACACACACACACACACACGCATGCACACAAGCACGCACTCATGCATGCATTCGCACACTTTTTTTTTTTTCCGGGGGTTGGGGGTGGGGGAAGGTGCTGATAGTCCAATGGAATGTATATTGCAGTTTAAAGGTCTAAGATCATCATCTTGTGATGAAAAGACGTTAAATAAAACTACTGAACTGAACTGAACACACACACACACACACACACACACACACACACACACACACACACACACACGCTACGGGCCCATATACACTGGTACGCAGACACGTCAGTGTGGTGACATATGTGCGGGAGCGCAATATCATCAGAGCATGGAACAGGCTGACATATTATATATTACTCATACAGCTTTGGGTGTATATGAAAATGGGAGGGGGGAGGAAGGGAGAGTGGGTGGAGAAATGAAAAAGCCTTGCTCTACATGCAAAGAAGATGCCCAGCCATACTGATATGGTATATACCTGGAATAAAATTCTAGATACTTGAGGGGGATGCAAAGACTGGATAAAATGAGGAGAGTGCTTTTTTTTCTCTGATTTTCATTATATCAGTTGTTTTTCTCCGGGTGTGTGTGTGTGTGCATGTGTGTGTGTGCGCATGCGTGTATGCGTATATGTGTGTGTGGATGTGTGTGAGTGTGTATGTGTGTGTGGTTCGGTGTATGTATGTGATGTGAGTGTGTGTGTGTGTGTGTGTGCGTGTGTGATGTGAGTGTGTGTGTGTGTATTTGTATGTCTTTGTGTGTATGTCAGTGTGTGTGTGTGTGTGTGTGTGTGTGTGTGTGTGTGTGTGTGTGTGTGTGTGTGTTTCCAGTACTTTTGTTTGAAAAAGCAAACAGCAAATTCGAATGTGGATTACTACCAGTTGGCAAGTTATGAAAGCCTGAAATGAATCAAAATAATAGTTTGAAGATGATTTAAGAAGGAAAATCAGTAGGACATGCTGGTGATCAATGAGAAGTGTTGGTTTACTTTACTTACACCCCATCAAAACCTTAATCTCTGCTGCCCCTGCAACAAGTTCAATTTTGTCTGCTTGGGCATGGTGTGTAGAAGAGACCCCACCTGTTAGACTAGTTCCCTTGAACAGGGAATATCTCACAGACCTGAAAGGAATGAACAGTGAAATGTGTACATGATGGTTTGAAATAATTTCAGCCATGTATGACCATGACAGCAGATAATTAGGTGCAGCTTGACCAGAAATATTGACTGCCATGTCTGACATGGTGAAATATTTGACTGCCATGTCTGACATGGTGAAATACTGACTGCCATGTCTGACATGGTGAAATATTGACTGCCATGTCGGACATGGTGAAATATTGACTGCCATGTGGGACATGGTGAAAAATCGAAGGAAAAGGTGCTGATATAGTGGAAAACATTTCAGTTACTTTACACTTCTTCTTGCAGCTTGTAATCAATTTATCACTTCCAAAGCGCAGCAAGTCCTTCGAATGAGAATAAAACCGAGGTTCCATGTGTGAACGCATGCATAACATCTTGCACACACGTAAAATCCCGTCACCAACTTTCGGAAGAGAAGGCCAGTTTGGCCGTTGGTATGGATGACACGTTACACCTAGCATGCACCCTGTGTGAGAAATGGAAAGAATGAAGGAAATAAGGAAACTGAGTAAACGATATTGACTGGATGACATG
>JADBJO010006167.1:77500-93073 GCA_016801955.1 Conus betulinus
TGGGAGGGGGGGGGGGAAGGAGCTAAGGAGGGTTGGGGGTGTGGGTTTGGTGGCAGTCTTAATCTCCAGCAAGCATGTGATCATTCCCCTGTGTGGACTCAGACAGAGGCACTGCATCAAGAACTGATTGAGAGTCCTGTCTAAAGGGATTCAGAAAGCCAGGCTTGAATGTCCCCAATGATCAGGCCTTCTAGCTGTGACAAACTTCCCGCCAAATTCCTGATCAAGGCAGAACTGTTACGTGAACCTTGCTCAGGGTGCTGCATCTGTGGGGCAGTATCAGTTCCTTGTCTGATATCCCCATTAGGAGGATACATCTGTGGCAACCATCTCACACTGGAATTGTTGAGGTCTGTGGTTTGAACAGAACCACTTGTTTATGCCTGCATTCGTCTCCAGGGTGAGAACTCAGACAGCCCAGTCTTCAGCAGATGTGATAGTCCCTCCATGGCACTGAATGTAGATCATCATTTAAGATATTTTTGTGGTGTTTCTAATACCATGGTACTTAATGTAGATCACCATTTATGATATATTTTGTGGTGTTTCCATGGTACTTAATGTAGATCACCATTTATGATATTTTTTGTGGTGTTTCCATGGTACTTAATGTAGATCACCATTTATGATATATTTTGTGGTGTTTCCATGGTACTAATGTGTAGATCACCATTTATGATATATTTTGTGGTGTTTCCATGGTACTTAATGTAGATTGCCATTTATGGTATATTTTGTGGTGTTACCATGGTACTTAATGTAGATCACCATTTATAATATATTTTGTGGTGTTTCTGATACCATGGCGATGCATCACAATTCAGTGAACTCGGGGGGGGGGGGGGGGGGGGGGCAGTGAGGTGTAAGAAGGGGGATGGAAGATAGGGAATGGAAGATAGGGAATGGAAGGAAACAAGTTACCAACATGGGTCTTACATAATCAAAAAAGAAAATGTTTAAACCTATGCTTGAAGATCCTGAACAAATGAAAGAGAAAATCATGGGACTCAATAAACAACACAACAAAGGTAACAGCCAGTTTGAATGAGGTAAAGTTTCAAAGTAAAATGTCTGGAGCTGGAGGTCAAAACATGAGGAGTTGAAGCACTGAGTTAATCATGGTAGTATGGTATCAGTCAGTGGGACATCATTGTTAAGTTTCACCTACAAACACTTGGTTCAGATCTGAAAAGGTTGCTCACATTTCCAGACCTGAACCAATGCTGCAGTTTTAATCTTTCAGACTAGGTTGATCTAAAATGTACTTTTTTTTTAAACTAGAAGTAACTCTAACTCTCTGTTCTAGATGATATGGAATGATTGTTGAATAATTGAACAGAAAAGTAATGATTCATGTTTTGCCTGTTTCAGACTGATTATATAAGCTGCCAGAAGAAAGAAGTGACCATAATGACCAACACCAGCATCCAGCTAAGCCACAAGATCAAGGGGACAGTGGATGCTGGGGAGTATATTTGTTGGATTGAAACAGAACAGGAATCGACTATGGTCAACAGTGTACAGGTGTATGTGCAGTGTAAGTTTAATTTCTCACTCCATATATACATTTGTTTTTTTTTTTGTGTGTGTGTCTTCTCTCTCAACTCCATGGTGAATCATGGGGACATCACAGTGAAGAACAGTTCACCAGGTTCTTTTAGGTCTGTGGGTCAAGTCAGCTATTAAATTGTTGTCCTCTGCAGATGTGTTCTTTGTCTGTTCTGCAATGTTTTCAGTGTGCTTTGTTTTTCTGTCTTTCCCTCTAATACCGTCCTTCAACAGTTTCCTGGAGGATTGTTTAAGCAAGCTAATGGATCTTCATTTGTCTGCAGTTTCCCACATGAATCGGTGCTGCTTCCTCACCAGATTTCAAAGTCAGCTACTGATGGAGATTTTCAACTCGGTCAAGTTTGTTTCATATGTGTCCAAATTTTTGAGGGGCAGGGAGGAAAGGGGTAGGGGATCAGTGCACAGTGTCACATTCAAATCGATACAGCTTGGCCACAACATCTAGAAAAGTCAGCAACTTGTGCAGATTTTGATCTTGGCCTAGTTCGCTTCATTGATATCAGTCTTCAAGGATTTTTTTTGTTTCTCTTTTTATGGAAACTCACAGTAAGCTGTCTCTATAACTTTATCACATTGTAGTTTTAAAATTATCTGCTATTCCTGTATAATTTGTTCCAAAAGTTATAGTTTTAAAATGATCTGCTATTCCTGTATCATTTGTGCCAAAAGTTGTAGCTTTAGAATGATCTGCTATTCCTGTATCATTTGTGCCAAAAGTTATAGTTTTGAAATAATCTGCTATTCCTGTATAATTTGTGCCAAAAGTTATAGTATTAAATCAGCTGCTATTCCTGTATCATTTGTGCCAAAAGTTATAGTTTTAAAATGAGCTGCTATTGCTGTATCATTTGTGCCAAAAGTTATAGTTTTAAAAATGATCTGCTATTCCTGTATCATTTGTGCCAATATTGCTGTTGTCACTGTTCAAAACTTGAGAGTCCCGCATTCTTGAAGACCAGTTTATTCAATCTGTAAAAACTGTCCAACCAAAAGTGGATCATGTAAGTGAATATAAGTATCTGGGTATTATTTTAGATGATAAGCTGAATTTTAATGCAAATACTCAATCTAAAAAAAATGCCAATCTAGAATATACTGTCTTCATAAACTTTGGTCTCTTGCTGTTAAAAAAGGGACATCTTGAATATATTTTATGGTTGTTTTGTAGAATTAGTGTTGTCCTTGGGCATTTTATGCTGGTTTGGAAGTCTTGGCATGAAAAACAAAAACATTTTAAAGAGAGTGGTGAATACATGTGGAAAGATTATTGGCAATAAACAAGGACAGCTAGGTAAATTGTATGAATCTTGTGTCACACAAAAAGCTGTGAACATTACTGCTGACAGCTCCCATCTTCTTAAAAAAAAAAACTACAATGTTCTTCCATCTGAACAAAGATTCCATATTCCAAAATTCAGAACAAATAGAACTGAAAACAGTTTTGTTCCCAATTCCATCAAACTTCAGAATCAAAACTGAACTTTCAATAAGATCCGGTTCAGAAAGCTTGTGTTGTGTGTGTGTGTGTGTGTGTGTGTGTGTGTGTGTGTGTGTGTGTGTGTTATATTATTCTCTGTGCGTGAATAGGTGGATGGATGGGTGTGATTCATGATTTGTGACTTGTTATTTTTATGGCCACTTTTAATTTCTCTATGGAGATAATAAAGTGTTCTTGACTTGACTTGACTTGAAGTGCTCTTGCTCAGGCAACTTCAGTTCAAAATGGTGCAGAGCCATCATTTGGTCCATTGATATGTATGGCTGAAGAGTGGATGTTCACACCTTGTGCTTTTCATTCTTTTTTGGTAGATTGTGTTGCACTGCCATGTGGATTCTTGGTTGTCATTCAGGTATTCTTGCAGTTAATGGCAGTTGAACCTATTGTGTTGTGTGTGTGCGTGCATTTAATGAAACATTTTTTTTTTCTGTATTTAGTAGGTGTAACTTATATTGTAGTACACTTAATAGCTCTGAAATTACAGTAATTATGGCTGGGAGTACATTTTTACAGCGTTTTGAGTTATTTTCTTTGAAATCAGTTAAAGGTTTGAAAAAATATCTGTGAACATCACTGGAGTCAAAATTAGCTAAAACATACTGCATTGCCTCCCTTTGTCCTGCACCACCAGCTCCCTCCTCTGTTCCCCTCCCCACCCAACCTCATGTCTTATCTGCTCTTAAGATAGAAATTCAGTTTCAACAGCTGAAGTTTTCATGTCTTCTTCACTAATATGACATAGAAATTCAGTTTCAACAGTATGACAAATCAATACGAAAAAGACAAGAAACTTCCTCATATGCTTAAGTGAGTTAGAGAGAGAGAGGTTATGTTATTCATAGCCTAGCTATAACATAATTATTCATACACATTTGACATATACACTTTCCACAGTATAGCAAGAGCATACGGATAATACATCAATGCATAAGTATGTTGCTTCAAATGTGCATTCAAAGACATGTCAAATCAAATATTATGAGATTTTTTTTTAAAAAAAAAAAAAAAAAAAAAATGAAAAAAAAAACGAAAAAAACAAAAAAAAAACTTGAGAAATGGAGACTGGGATTACGGAGATGCGTATTAGATTGAGATTTTGTTGTTATTATCGATTTAAAAAAAAAAAGTATTTGTGTAAAAAATCATCGGCATGTAATTGTACCATAGAGCATCAAACCTGTTTTGATCATTGTTGACTTTAGCATTATAGAGTTTCGATTTTGAATCTGCAGCTCAGCTGGCTCTGAAAAACTGAAGCATTTGGCCTACGTCTTTCGATCTTACACTTGTAAATATAAGATTTAGCAACCATAATAACATAAGTAAAGTCAAAAATTGTCTCTGTTTGCATGTGTTTGTCGACTCCAAAGATAACAATATCGCGTGTGTGATTTTAATGGTAAACGAGTTTCGGCATTTTTCGTTAAATAAATGTTCAACCTCTTTCCAAAAGGTTTGAACGTAAATTGCACATCCATAAAAAGTGTTGGACTGTATCTCTCTCTTCATTGCAGAATGTGCAGTTCGTCGTGTTGTCAGGCCCATGGCATTTAAAACAATATTTGTGCCAATAATTCTATGAATAATTCTAATTTGAAGCCATTTCAATTTTACATCTTTAATTTTGTGGACATGGGTAATACCTTATTCCAAGAAACTTCAGAATTAAGTTTTTGTAGCCATTGAGAGCAACAGTTTGGCTTACGCTCATCTTGAGTAAAAATTTCATAGTATCGTTTAGCTCCTTTTTCTTTCTTTCATAATAATAGTAAAAGCCCTCGGCATGTTCTGAATTGTGTTTGCATTATTATTATCACGTTTTATTCCAGTTTTCTTTATGAATTCTTTCATTGAGGAAATCCATCCACAGTATGTGACAAAATTTATAGTATAATTATCATTAGCCTTGAATTCTTCAAAGTTCATAAATTGTCCATTTTCCTTCAGAAAATGTTTTATTGCATACTTTCCTTTCTCAATTAATTTCTTTTGTTTAATTATGTCATTTCCTGTTTTTATCTTGTCGTATAAAAAACAGGTTCAGCTAGAAGTTCATTTAATGTTTGTGGTGTCACGCAAAGACAGAATTCCCTATAGGCTATAAAGGTGTGTCTCCAGAACAAATTAGAGCTCATGTATCCTGTACCAAATGCTGGTCCATAATTTTCAATTTTTTCGCTCGCTGAATGGATACATTTTCGTAACAATGCTTTTCCATTTGTGATTTGTGATTTTAAGTTTTTTTATCCATAAAAAGTTTCAAAGCATTATATATTTTTTGATGTCAGGTATATTTAAGCCACCTTGCTTTATAGTTTTATTGTTGTTTTCCTGCTTATTCTATCTTGTTTACCATTCCACACAAAGCTAAAACACATCTTTTGAAGTTTCAAAAGATGTGTTTTAGCTTTGTGTGGAATGGTAAACAAGATAGAATAAGCAGGAAAACAACATTAAAACTATAAAGCAAGGTGGCTTAAATATACCTGACATCAAAAAATATATTAATGCTTTGAAACTTTTATGGATAAAAAAAACTTAAAATCACAAATCACAAATGGAAAAGCATTGTTACGAAAATGTATCCATTCAGCGAAAAAATTGAAAATTATGGACCAGCATTTGGTACAGGATACATGAGCTCTAATTTGTTCTGGAGACACACCTTTATAGCCTATAGGGAATCTGTCTTTGCGTGACACCACAAACATTAAATGAACTTCTAGCTGAACCTGTTTTTTATAACGACAAGATAAAAACAGGAAATGACATAATTAAACAAAAGAAATTAATTGAGAAAGGAAAGTATGCAATAAAACATTTTCTGAAGGAAAATGGACAATTTATGAACTTTGAAGAATTCAAGGCTAATGATAATTATACTATAAATTTTGTCACATACTGTGGATGGATTTCCTCAATGAAAGAATTCATAAAGAAAACTGGAATAAAACGTGATAATAATAATGCAAACACAATTCAGAACATGCCGAGGGCTTTTACTATTATTATGAAAGAAAGAAAAGGAGCTAAACGATACTATGAAATTTTTACTCAAGATGAGCGTAAGCCAAACTGTTGCTCTCAATGGCTACAAAAACTTACTTAATTCTGAAGTTTCTTGGAATAAGGTATTTACCCATGTCCACAAAAATAAAGAAGATGTAAAATTGAAATGGCTTCAAATTAGAATTATTCATAGAATTATTGGCACAAATATTGTTTTAAATGCCATGGGCCTGACAAACACGACGAACTGCACATTCTGCAATGAGAGAGAGAGATACAGTCCAACACTTTTTATGGATGTGCAATTACGTTCAAACCTTTTGGAAAGAGGTTGAACATTTATTTAAACGAAAAATGCCGAAACTCGTTTACCATTAAAATCACACGCGATATTGTTATCTTTGGAGTCGACAAACACATGCAAACAGAGACAATTTTTGACTTTATTATTATGGTTGCTAAATCTTATATTTACAAGTGTAAGATCGAAAGACGTAGGCCAAATGCTTCAGTTTTTTCAGAGCCAGCTGAGCTGCAGATTCAAAATCGAACTCTATAATGCTAAAGTCAACAATGATCAAAACAGGTTTGATATGGTACAATTACATGCCGATGATTTTTTACACAAATACTTAAAAAAAAAAAATCGATAATAACAACAAAATCTCAATCTAATACGCATCTCCGTAATCCCAGTCTCCATTTCTCAAGCTTTTTTTTTTTTTGTTTTCGTTTTTGTTTTCATTTTATTTTTTTCTTTAAAAAATTCTCATAATATTTGATTGACATGTCTTTGAATGCACATTTGAAGCAACATACTTATGCATTGATATATTATATCGTATGCTCTTGCTATACTGTGCACGTGTATTTTCATTGTAATTACAAACATTTCAAAAAATAAAATATAATGTCCGGAATTCCTAACATGTTCATTCCAGAGACACATTCAGACAGAACATGAAAAATAGTTGTTCTCTCTCTCTCTCTTGTTTATTAATTATTCATCTATGCATAAAATAGCTGGCCTATAATTATGTTATAGCTAGGCTATGAATAACATAACCTCTCTCTCTCTAACTCACTTAAGCATATGAGGAAGTTTCTTGTCTTTTTCGTATTGATTTGTCATACTGTTGAAACTGAATTTCTATGTCATATTAGTGAAGAAGACATGAAAACTTCAGCTGTTGAAACTGAATTTCTATCTTAAGAGCAGATAAGACATGAGGTTGGGTGGGGAGGGGAACAGAGGAGGGAGCTGGTGCAGGACAAAGGGAGGCAATGCAGTATGTTTTAGCTAATTTTGACTCCAGTGATGTTCACAGATATTTTTTTCAAACCTTTAACTGATTTCAAAGAAAATAACTCAAAACGCTGTAAAAATGTACTCCCAGCCATAATTACTGTAATTTCAGAGCTATTAAGTGTACTACAATATAAGTTACACCTACTAAATACAGAAAAAAAAAAATGTTTCATTAAATGCACGCACACCACACAACACAATAGGTTCAACTGCCATTAACTGCAAGAATACCTGAATGACAACCAAGAATCCACATGGCAGTGCAACACACAATCTACCAAAAAAGAATGAAAAGCACAAGGTGTGAACATCCACTCTTCAGCCATACATATCAATGGACCAAATGATGGCTCTGCACCATTTTGAACTGAAGTTGCCTGAGCAAGAGCACTTCAAGTCAAGTCAAGTCAAGAACACTTTATTATCTCCATAGAGAAATTAAAAGTGGCCATAAAAATAACAAGTCACAAATCATGAATCACACCCATCCATCCACCTATTCACGCACAGAGAATAATATAACACACACCACACACACACACACACACACACACACACACACACACACACAAAAAACAAGCTTTCTGAAACCGGATCTTATTGAAAGTTCAGTTTTGATTCTGAAGTTTGATGGAATTGGGAACAAAACTGTTTTCAGTTCTATTTGTTCTGAATTTTGGAATATGGGAATCTTTGTTCAGATGGAAGAACATTGTATTTTTTTTTTTAAGAAGATGGGGAGCTGTCAGCAGTAATGTTCACAGCTTTTTGTGTGACACAAGATTCATACAATTTACCTAGCTGTCCTTGTTTATGCCAATAATCTTTCCACATGTATTCACCACTCTCTTTAAAATGTTTTTGTTTTTCATGCCAAGACTTCCAAACCAGCATAAAATGCCCAAGGACAAACACTAATTCTACAAAACAACCATAAAATATATTCAAGATGTCCCTTTTTAACAGCAAGAGACCAAAGTTTATGAAGACAGTATATTCTAGATTTGGCATTTTTTTTAGATTGAGTATTTGCATTAAAATTCAGCTTATCATCTAAAATAATACAGAGATACTTATATTCACTTACATGATCCACTTTTGGTTGGACAGTTTTTACAGATTGAATAAACTGGGTCTTCAAGAATGCGGGACTCTCAAGTTTTGAACAGTGACAACAGCAATATTGGCACAAATGATACAGGAATAGCAGATCATTTTTAAAACTATAACTTTTGGCACAAATGATACAGCAATAGCAGCTCATTTTAAAAACTATAACTTTTGGCACAAATGATACAGGAATAGCAGCTGATTTTAATACTATAACTTTTGGCACAAATTATACAGGAATAGCAGATTATTTCAAAACTATAACTTTTGGCACAAATGATACAGGAATAGCAGATCATTCTAAAGCTACAACTTTTGGCACAAATGATACAGGAATAGCAGATCATTTTAAAACTATAACTTTTGGAACAAATTATACAGGAATAGCAGATAATTTTAAAAAACTACAATGTGATAAAGTTATAGAGACAGCTTACTGTGTGAGTTTCCATAAAAAGAGAAACAAAAAAAAATCCTTGAAGACTGATATCAATGAAGCGAACTAGGCCAAGATCAAAATCTGCACAAGTTGCTGACTTTTCTAGATGTTGTGGCCAAGCTGTATCGATTTGAATGTGACACTGTGCACTGATCCCCTACCCCTTTCCTCCCTGCCCCTCAAAAATTTGGACACATATGAAAAACAAACTTGACCGAGTTGAAAATCTCCATCAGTAGCTGACTTTGAAATCTGGTGAGGAAGCAGCACCGATTCATGTGGGAAACTGCAGACAAATGAAGATCCATTAGCCTTGCTTAAACAAATCCCAGGAAACTGTTGAAGGACGGTATTAGAGGGAAAGACAGAAAAACAAAGCACACTGAAAACATTGCAGAACAGACAAAGAACACATCTGCAGAGGACAACAATTTAATAGCTGACTTGACCCACAGACCTAAAAGAACCTGGGAACTGTTCTTACTTCACTGTGATGTCCCCATGATTCACCATGGAGTTGAGAGAGAAGACACACACACAAAAAAAAAAACAAATGTATATATGGAGTGAGAAAATTAAACTACACTGCACATACACCTGTACACTGTTGACCATAGTCGATTCCTGTTCTGTTTCAATCCAACAAATATACTCCCCAGCATCCACTGTCCCCTTGATCTTGTGGCTTAGCTGGATGCTGGTGTTGGTCATTATGGTCACTTCTTCTTCTGGCAGCTTATAGGAATCAGTCTGAAACCAGGCAAAACATGAATCATTACTTTCTGTTCAATTATTCAACAATCATTCCATATCATCTAGAACAGAGAGTTAGAGTTACTTCTAGTTTAAAAAAAAAGTACATTTTAGATCAACCTAGTCTGAAAGATTAAAACTGCAGCATTGGTTCAGGTCTGGAAATGTGAGCAACCTTTTCAGATCTGAACCAAGTGTTTGTAGGTGAAACTTAACAATGATGTCCCACTGACTGATACCATACTACCATGATTAACTCAGTGCTTCAACTCCTCATGTTTTGACCTCCAGCTCCAGACATTTTTACTTTGAAACTTACCTCATTCAAACTGGCTGTTACCTTTGTTGTGTTGTTTTATTGAGTCCCATGATTTTCTCTTTCATTTGTTCAGGATCTTCAAGCATAGGTTTAAACATTTTCTTTTTTGATTATGTAAGACCCATGTTGGTAACTTGTTTCCTTCCATTCCCTATCTTCCATTCCCTATCTTCCCATTCCCCTTTCTTACACCTCACTGCCCCCCCCCCCTGGGAGTTCACTGAATTGTGATGCATCGCCATGGTATCAGAAAAACACCACAAAAATATTATAAATGGTGATCTACATTAAGTACCATGGTAACACCACAAAATATACCATAAATGGCAATCTACATTAAGTACCATGGAAACACCACAAAATATATCATAAATGGTGATCTACATTAAGTACCATGGAAACACCACAAAATATATCATAAATGGTGATCTACATTAAGTACCATGGAAACACCACAAAACATATCATAAATGGTGATCTACATTAAGTACCATGGAAACACCACAAAATATATCATAAATGGTGATCTACATTAAGTACCATGGTATTAGAACACCACAAAAAACATATCTTAAATGATGATCTACATTCAGTGCCATGGAGGGACTATCACATCTGCTGAAGACTGGGCTGTCTGAGTTCTCACCTGGAGACGAATGCAGGCATAAACAAGTGGTTCTGTTCAAACCACAGACCTCAACAATTCCAGTGTGAGATGGTTGCCACAGATGTATCCTCCTAATGGGGATATCAGACAAGGAACTGATACTGCCCCACAGATGCAGCACCCTGAGCAAGGTTCACGTAACAGTTCTGCCTTGATCAGGAATTTGGCGGGAAGTTTGTCACAGCTAGAAGGCCTGATCATTGGGGACATTCAAGCCTGGCTTTCTGAATCCCTTTAGACAGGACTCTCAATCAGTTCTTGATGCAGTGCCTCTGTCGAGTCCACACAGGGGAATGATCACATGCTTGCTGGAGATTAAGACTGCCACCAAACCCCACCCCCCAACCCTCCTTAGCTCCTTCCCCCCACCCTCTCCCAAACTTCCCCTGAAGCCACCAGCCCCAAGGTGTCCAGAATCTGCCAGTGAGGAAACAGCTCTTCTTCTCACAGCTCATCTCAAACAAACAGGACTATTTTCTCACCCAACCGCCTGATCCCTAGGATGAATTAGTCGAGTTGCCTGCAAGACTTTTTTTTCTTTTTTCCTCTTTCTGTTCCCATCTTCTGTGCCGTCTCAATGGGTGTGCAGCCCAGCCATTCCTTCCAACTCCCCATCCACACTCAGCCCCTCCCAGCCTGCCACAGCCCTGGCATTGGCAATCCACAGAGAGCAAACCAATGTCAAGACGTCATGAGGCAACCCACCAGAGGAGACACTGCACTGTTGCCGAGTCACTTCGGTGGTGTTCACTGATGCCAGTTCTGATCCAACATAAGCAGGACACCACCTTTTAAATCCCTTACTGAAAACAAGAACTGCTTAGTCATGGAGCCAGAGTGAGTGAGCTCTCCCTGCAGACGTTGCCACCATGTCAATCCAATGACAGTCCCCATGAATTTGCCCATACGGCAACCCCGACTGCGGGACTCTGTCCCCTGGGCTCTACGGCATGGTTTGGATCAATGAGGGATCCACTTCAGACCTATGGGAGCAGTCATCACTAGGCAGCAAGACATGTCAAACTCTATGCTACAAGTAGTTAGCACATGGCAACCCAGAATAAGAAAGGGAAACCAACTAATAGTGGAGAAGACACAAAAACAATCAGTTCCCTAGAATATACCCGTGTCAACCAAGTATCTTCTGCTAACGGCTGGGTTTAAAAAATCCCAGAAACAGACAGGAGGTCCCCAAACTGGCTGTAGGAATGAGGGAACAGATGCTAATTTAGCCCCCTAGGGAGGGAACAGTTCTGATTGGCTAGCAGTTCAGGAGAACTGTTTCAGCCATGAAGGTTCAGGCCAGCAGGGCCACTCGACTGGTCAGGGTGTTCATCAGAATGATGTGTATAGTACACAAAGCCTTACACACATTCACAAATCCTTTCTTAAAAATCCTGATGTATTAATTTTTGCAGTACAGAACAGTCTTCAGAGCCACTGATAAAATTCCATTTCTGACGTCACAGAATCTACCCCCAAAACAGCAATGATAAAGCAAAAGAACTAAAGGGTAATTCAGGGATGAATGATGCAAGGCGTGATGGTCACTTACATCATTCTCCAACGTGAAAATGAGGTCACTGGCTGGCCAGCCAACAGCTGAAATCACTGTGCAGGTCAGCTGAAGCAGATCTCCAACAAGCACGTATGTGTATGGCAGACCATTGTCCTTACTGCTTCTGACCTCTGGAACAGAAAGCACACCACCAGGCACTACAACATGTGCATGTCTATGAAAGTAACCAGCAGAATACCGCAGGTAATCCATAATAATAAATGACTGTATGAATAAACAGACTTTGTGCTTGGCAGTTTCAACATTCTATACACTACTTACACAACATACATACATGCACGCGCGCACACACACACACACACACAAACATGTGTGCACACGTGCACGTACGCATGCACACACGTATGAAGGCATGCGTGCCCACACACCCACACACACACACACACACACACACACACACACACACACACACGCTGATGTCATTTTGTTTCTGTATGCATTTCACCAGGATTTTTTTCTCTCATGAAAAGTCTTGATTGCCAACCATAGCGTTTGTGAGAGACATGGGAACCACAATCACTCTCAGCTGTGTGCAGGCCGAGGCTATCATGTATTTAACCTCCCAGTGCCCCAAGGAGGGAGGGGGGGAGGGAGAGAGAGAGAGAGAGATCGAGAGAGAGAGAGAGAGAGAGAGAGACAGAGAGAGAGACAGACAGACAGACAGACAGACAGAGACAGAGAGAGTGAGCTCTGTGTGTGTGTGTGAAAGAGAGAGAGAGAGAGAGAGAGAGAGAGAGAGAGAGAGAGTGAGAGTGAGAAAGTGAGAGAGAGAGAGTCTGTGTGTGCGCATGTGTGCACAAGTGTGCCTGCATGTATGTGTGTGTTTGTGTGTGTGAAACATTGAAAGCGCTTGAGCATGCATGTCTGTGTGTGTGTTTAATTTGTGCATTTTTCGTTTAATGTGTGTGTATACGTATGCGTGCGGTCTTACAGCTTCTCCATCTCTCTCCAAGACACTAAGGGCCGGTATTATGTATCACTGATTGATTGGCAATGTTAGAGAGGGCCTTGGATTTGGAGCAATGTTGGTATGGGCTAGACAGTGGTCGAGTGAATATCTCCTTATTATTCTTACCTTCCCATTGTAAAGTTGTCTCCCTCTTGCTTTAGGTCTGTGTACATACATGTGTGGTGGTGTGTGTGTGTGTGTGTGTGTGGTGTGTGTGTGTGTGGTGTGTGTGTGTGTGTGTGTGTGTGTGTGTGTGTGTGTGTGTGTAGCTTATGTGTGTGTGTGTGTGTGTGTGTGTGTGTGTGTGTGTGTGTGTGTGGTGAGTGTGTGTGTGTGTGTGTGTGTGAGAGTGTGTGTGTGTGTGTGAGACTCAGACTTGGACTGAGTTTTATTTTCATCAGAATTCTAAAGTGGCTATGAGCACACACACACACACACACACACACACACACACACACACACACACACACTCACACACACACACACCACTCACACACACACACACACACACACACACACACACACAACACACACTCCACACACACACACACTCACACACCACAACACACACACACACACACACACACACACACACACACACACACACACACACACACACACACCACACACACACACACACACACACATCAACACACACACACACACACACACACACACACACACTCACACACACGCACACACACACCCACACACACACACACTCACACTCACACACACACACACACACTCACACCACACCACACACACACACACACACACACACACACACACACACACACACACACACACACACTCACACACACACACACACACACACCACTCACACACACACACCACACACACACACACACACACACACACAACACACACACACTCACACACTCACACACACACATACACACACTCACACACACACTCACACACACACCACTCACACACACACGCACACTCACACACACACACGCACACACACACGCACACACACACACACACTCACACACACTACACACACACCCACATGCACACACACACACCACACGCACACGCACACGCACACACACACGCACACGCACACACACACACACACACACGCACACACACACACACACACACCACACACACACACACACACCACACACACACACACACACACACACACAAGGTCTCCTGGAGAGCAGGGATTGAAGGGCCACAGAATCTGAGACATGCTTCTTCAATGCTGACTGATGAGAATGAGGATGATGCAGCAGAAGATTTTCGTTCTGGTCTGAGACTACATGACAGGGCTGTACTCTACACTTACTTTCGTAATATATCCCATGTCAACCAGGCCCGAGAGATACAGACACCTGCAGTGTTGATCAGGAAATTTTAGCAATACTCTCAGAGACGCATCCATTTAGTGGATGAAATCCAACTGACTAGTCTCAGTCTTCCCAACTGAGCCTGTGCCATACTCAACTCTGGGTAGGAGGTGGTTGGGACAGAAAAAATCCCGCATGACTCTGACGGGAATAGAATCCACAGCCTCCTAGCCATGAGTTCACGATGCTAACCACTTCACCACAGCAGCTGGTATCTTGTCAATGTTTCTTGCCAAGTCTTCTTTTTTTCAGCCCTAAAAAACATTTTGAGCCACTGATCTTTTTCTTTTTTAACCAAACAAGTCTGGAGGTGCTGGCAGAAGCACTGACATACCCAGACTAACTGACGGCCTGGATTGTGAGCTTGAAATCTGATGGTCTTAAACCAACATGTCACCCAACATTTTCTAAACAGATTAATGCAAATTCAAGAATGGTCCTGGAGACTTGTAAAAAGCCTGGACTCAGATCAAAACATGAAAAGTTTCCGTCTGATCAAAAACTACTTTGCAGTCTGTTTTGTGTTTACATGCACTTTACATAGCAATGAACGACAGCTGTGACTGAGGCATCTCAGCAGACTTATCCAGTTTTGAAAAATCTTCACTTACCACCCAAAGTCTCCTGGGCATGGACAGTTGCCAGGGTGATTGTCAACAGCAGCAGTAGAGGCACTGGGACTCTGATCTGACAAGCCATGGCTGCAGACACCAACTCTGGTACAACATAAACCATAGAAAACAATCACCAATTTTCCAATACAAACTACGCTGGACACAAATTGTTCAGAGCATGAGAATGTTAAGGGGTTGGAGTCTGTGGGGAATGGTGGTGAGAAGTGGGTGGGTGAGGGGCAAGGGGACTGGGGGGAGGGGGATCTTTCTGTTTTTGGCACAATGCTACGTAACCTTTTTTTTTTTTTAACCTTTTTTTCTTTAATTTCTCTTTGTTAGGGGTACTCCCCCCCCCTCCCCCTCCTCCAAAGCA
>JADBJO010006167.1:104130-106630 GCA_016801955.1 Conus betulinus
CTATCAAAAAGGCCAACAGGTCCACGTTCTCCCAACTGGTACTTTGAGCTAGGGGTAGGTGCCCATAAGTCCCTGAGACTATGGATTCCCAACGTGACCTTTGGCTTGGGGTGGTTTCACACATGTCTATGCTTGATGTGTCCATGACACTGACATTGCGCCAGGTACCCCAGAAGTCTATCTATCTTCAAATTGACGTTTTCTGGATTTGTTATTGTTTCCCCAGCTCTCTCTCTCTCTCTCTCTCTCTCTCTCTCTCTCTCTCTCTCTCTCTCTCTCTCTCCCTGCAATATATATGTGAGTCTATATGTGGGAATAGTTTAGTAGCGTGTGTATTACTATGCATATAATGGTAGACTTAATGTCATGTGGCGCACAGTATGCATTCCTTCGTCATGCCACATACCATCGTCAGTGATGGCAGTGTCATGGGATATGACAGAGGAGGGACCTTTGTGCTGTCTTCTGGTTTGGAGGCTCACCCATTGTGGCTTGTCAGCTAATCAACTACTATTGCAGGCAGCAGGAGGACGGAGGGGGTTGGGGCGTAGACTTCCTTAAGTCCAGAGTTTTGCCAAGTTATTACTATGAAGACAATTGAGTTGTTGGCCTGCGCTTGTCCACCCCCACCCATCCCCCATTCACCCACTATTAGATTGTTCGTCTTTGCGTTTGTCTGACTTTATTCAAGTTTGAAAGGCTGTGCCAGTCTTGAATAAAAGTTGCCCGGTGTTAGGTTCCTTATGGGAGCAAACACTACCCCACTTATTTACTGTTTATTGTTTACTGTTCCCTGCCTCATTTCATTTCCAATTTCGTTTTGATTAAATCGTGGTTATTTGTATTTGTTTCTGTCTGTTTATGTGTTTGTCTCCCTTGCATCCTTGGGTGGATCCTCAAGCGTAGGCTCAAAGATTGCTCCCTACAGTTTTATACTATTTGCATAATATCTTTAGTTTTTTTTCAGCAACTTTTTCTCCTCCCCACACTTTAGTTTGGTTTCATTACTACCCTTCACTGGCTGCCTAGGGGGTGCTATCGGATTCGTTTTTGCGTCCTTGTGGTGAGAACACCACGGTATTATGAACTGTGGTGTGTCTCTATTTGACGCCAGGAGCGCAGACACAATCAGCCGTGTGTCTCCGATGAGTTCCGACCCAGCGAACGAAAAGTCTCGGAGCAGGCAATACAAATATTATGCCCGGAGCAGGCAATACAAATATTATGCCTTGGAGCAAGTAATACAAAATACATGCCTCGGAGTAGACAATACAAATATGGTTTTTTCTCAAAATGGATTGCAATGGTTCACTTCTACAGCTAGTGAAGAGTTTTCAATATTTTTTTTAATTCATGTTCCCCATTTTTCTATCTTCAACTTTTGATTCTCTTCCTTAAGTCCAAAGTTCTGTTAAGTTATTACTAAGAAGACAATTGCGCAGTTGGCCTGCGCTTGTTCCCCCCCCCCCCCCCCTATCTATTAGATTGTTGTGTTTGCCTGACTTCATTCAAGTTTGAAAGGCTGTGCCAGTCTTCAATAAAAGTTGCTTTGTGTGTTAGGTTTTCTTATGAGAGCAAAAAAAACGACCCCACTGTTCCATGCCTCATTTCATTTCCAGCTTTGTAGATGGTTTGGTTTAATCCCGAAGTTCCTTCTGGCCTATGTTGCACCAGGTCTCTGGTTTGTGGACCAGCACCATAAATACTATTGTAGAAAAAAACAAAAATAATACTATAGCTGGATATGATTTAGGTGTTCATAAGGCTTTTAAATCTACCAAATGAGAAGAAGTGTCCAATAGTGATGTATGTAAGATAACTGTCCAAAAAGACAACGCCTAGCGACGCCCACCCAATCAACAGTTGCTGAGAATTATGCATGATCATGACTTGGATGTGGCCCATCCTTCTGGGAGTGCAGCGTTACAGACAGCAGTTACCACACAGTCGTGGTCAACAGAAGCCAATGTTGGATCTCTGCCTTGAAATCATAGTAAGATACACACAGGTCAAAACAACACAGTCTAAACGTTTAGGATTAATGACCGGTAATGGTTAGCTGTGGTGGGCACTGTGTGTTCATAGAACCCTGACTGCACTACAGAATGAGCCATGGTATGTTGTACACAAAGCTATGACATAGAAGGACATGGCACTGAAGAAAAGCCTTACCGCATGTGATATGTTTGAGATCTGGTCCCTTGTCTTTATGCGCCAACACAATACAATACAGTACAGTGCTATATTTCATTCCAACATTTTGACAGTAAAGACGATAATGACAATAAGCAGGCTGCCAACGCCATGGATTTCAAAGTGTGAACTGAAATAGACTGAGCAGTCACACTATTTCGTTCATACCCACAGTCTGTACTTCTTCTGTCTCTTCTAGACAGTACACGTTCTCATCCTTTTTTTTTTCCATTTCAAGTGTATAATCTACAAGAACAGAATTTCATCGATGCAATGGTAACACCGATCTGGAAATCAGTTCCTTACA
>JADBJO010006167.1:111630-121630 GCA_016801955.1 Conus betulinus
AAATAACGTCCTTAAGTGGACGAGATTTAGTTTGTTTTTCGTCTCTTGTATGACACATCAACTCTTCTCTCTCTCTCTCTCTCTCTCTCTCTCTCTCTCTCTCTCTCTCTGTAACGTAAACATCCTCCTAGCATGCTTCAAGGAAAGGCTTATAGACTGTTTGAAGCAGGGATGGCATGCGTCTTTGGAGTCGCTTACGTTTTATAACGTGTAGGCTTCTTTCAAGCAGCCCTTTTCAATAAGTGCACATTTAACAGAGTAACTTGCAAATGTGAAAGATGCTTATTGATTTGTACTATTAAACCCGTCCTCAGAGGACAGGTTGATTAAAAAAACGCACCATATGCATTCTTCGACATCCAATAAACGATCTAGTTGCAAAGTGAAACGACTGCAAGCGGAAATCTAAACAAATTTTAAATAAATGTCAGCGAACCACCCAGAGGAACGTGAACAAACGAGTCACAAGACAACACACTACGCGTTTCGACCTCTTAGGTCTTCCTCAGGTGAAACAAAGACAGACAAAATAACGAAAATGCACTTAGCTTTGATCGCTTCAGAGTTCAGCGCAAGGAAGGCGTAGAATGACTGCACATTCAACGCCTTCCTTGCGCTGAGCTCAGTAGGAATCTGAAGCGATCAAAGCTAAGTGCATTTTCGTTATTTTGTCCGTTTTTGTTTCACCTGAGGATGACCTAAGAGGTCGAAACGCGTTGTGTGTTGTCTTGTGACTCGTTTGTTCACGTTTCTTTGGACGGTTCGCTGACATTTATTTAAGATTTTTCCAAGAAACGTTCAAAATATTTGCGTGAATCTCTATCAACAGAACGAATGGAAATGGGTTTGGTTTTGTTAAGTAGCAGCTCTTTGATACTGAATATGGGTTTGACACGCGCGGCTACTACAATCTGTTGTAATTTAATCGTAATCTCAAAAGAAAATAACTGCACACCTTTTAAAAAAGAAGTTGTTACTGCTCAATGAGCAGTGTTTTCAACTATATGTCTTGCTGTTACCTTGGTAATATACCATGCCTTCATCACAGTTGGATTTCCGTGTGCGGTGTGGCTGTTTTATACCAGTATTTCTCTCCTTCATGCTGATGAGAGCTAGAAAAAGTGCCGCCATGTACGTGAAGACATTGAAACTTAGGACGAGGATAGACGGTGTTATGACAGGCTGCCTCCTCACGCTTCTGTTTTTTGGGGCAGTTTATTACTGCAATGTGGAGATGTGGAACTAAACCCCGGTCCACCACGCAAGGACAGCAGTCGTCAAACCTCGCTGACCCATGATAGCCGCAGAGTCAGCACTGAGAGAAGACAGCAAGTTCGTCATCACGTGAGACTTCGTCCTCTCTATCGACCGATGTTCCCTCCAACCTCGACTTGATGGCAATGCTTCAGACGATGAACACTAAATTTGACAATATGAAAGATGACATCAAAGGTATCCGTGATGGTTTGGTTGGATTACAGGAGGAGGTTCACACGTTGAGACAAGAAGTGAATGACCTGCGCTGTGAAAATGATGAGCTAAAGAAGAGGATCCAGGATGCTGAAAGGAAGACGGACGATCTAGAAGGGCGTTCCAGGCGGAACAATTTGATCTTTCACGGTCTTCACCGCAGGCAGAACGAGACGCAGGAGGAGTGAGGAGGTTCGGTCCGAGAGATGATGACGGACCAGCTGGAACTGGCTGCTGATGTCCACTTTGACAGGGTGCACCGCCTGAGCAGCAAACCGAACGCACCTATCATCGCATGCACCTTCTTCAAGGACAAGGAGAAAATTCTTAAGGCCAGGAGTAAACTAAAGGGGACTAATGTGTTTGTGGGGGAAGACTTCTCCCTGCGTGTAAGGGAGATAAGGAAAAGACTGTCACCTCATTTGAAGAAGGCCAGGGAAGAAGGGAAACGTGCCATCCTGGTGTACGACCATCTCCTGATCGATGGTAGGAAGTTACCTTGGTGAGGGAGAAACTCTTAGGACCAGCGAATAGGGGGGTGGCCAGCCCAGTTCAACACCGTTACACAGGTAACATTTTTGGGGCACGCACGTGATAGTTGTGCAGGGCGACGGTGGTTCGGAGCAGGAGAGGGTATGTGTGTGCAGTGAGAAGTGAACTTGTTGACATTGAACAGACACAGAGTGTGTAGGGGGTCAGGGACGGGGGACACATGTAAATAACCAGGAAGGGATTATTTTGAATGATCGTGGTAATGACAAGTTGAATGTTCTCACTAATGAAAATTCTAGCTGTAGTAATATTCTGCTGTATCCGGAAGTGAACGAAAATGATTTTGTACATAACATACAGAATGCATGTGAAGGTATCTGCCACACTTCATCACATTGTGAACTGAATGGCTGTGACACTGTCAATGACAGTTCTGGTGGGGGGTCATCTCAAAAGGAAGAATGTCATGAACCGAATGACTGTGACACTGTAGTGACAGTTTTGGTGGGGGGTCATCTCAAAAGGAATCAAATGATGGCAAAGTTGGGGCTCGTTGCTGTGATGTAACTCTTTGTACTCAAACCGAAAAAAAAAATATGAATGGGTTTACAAACATAAGCAGTAGTAGTATGTATGAAAGCGTGTGTGATGGTGAATCCATTGAATTCGAGACATGTTCTTCATTTCTTCATTGGAATGTTAATGGACTTTTACCCAAACTAAGGAGCAAGGAATTTATGTCTTTTTTGTCAAAATTTGACTTCATATGTCTTGTTGAGACGTTTGTAGAATGTCCCCAACTCCTCACTTTCCTGGGTTACACTGTTTTTTATAAACCAGCTATTAAGTTTACAAAAAAGGAAGAAGAAGATCAGGTGGAATTGTCTGCCTAATTAAAAATGAGTTATATCTTATATTCAGGAAATTAAGACAGACCACCCCAACGTTCTTCTGTTTTTGATTGATAAGAGTGTGTTTGACCTTGAAGAGAACATTATATATGTATGTACTTACATCCCACCTGAAGGATCACCTTATTATAATCATTTTGATGTTGACAATGGTGTTGATGAACTTGAACAATGTCTTTTTGATTGCATGTTGGAGTTAGATGATGTGTTCTGGATTCTATCGGGCGATCTTAACAGTAGAACTTCTAACTTTTTTCCTGATATTATAGACTTCAATGATGTAAGTTGTAACTTTCTTCATGATCATTCTGATGTTGCTAGCATTATAAGGAATTCGGCTGACAATGTACTCAATAATTATGGGAAAAAATTATTGAATATGTGCACAGCTTTTAGTCTGTGTATTCTAAACGGGGTGTGCAATGGGGATATAGATGGAAATTATACTTACATATCTGAGTCAGGAAACAGTGTCAATGACTACTTTCTGCTGTCTAAGAGAGACTGTTGTTATTGTTGTCTCGTCGTGTAAATTGTTAGTGTCGGAGAGAATAGAGTCTGATCATTTGCCAGTTGAACTGCATTTAAAATTTAAATTGAAAAGACATGTTACAAGGGGGCATACCATTACCGATGATCTGTTTATTGAAAAGTTTGTGTGGGATAATGATTTAGGAACTATATATTGTCAGAAAATGTTCTCTGACGAAACATTATCTGAACTCGATGGGGCCATTAGTTTGATTGATTCTGATTACAATGGTGCTTTGAGTGTTTTTAATGAGTGCATCAAAAAACAAGGCCAATGTATGAAAAAGAAAATCAACTTGACAAAATATCGTAAAAGTGGTGATTGGTTTGATGGAGAATGTAAGTCCAGCAAGAAGAAAGCGAAACAACTGCTTAACATTTTTAGAAAATCAAAAGCGAAAACTGACAGTGATGCATATTGCATAGCAAGACGAGAGCATAAACATTTAATAGATAGAAAAGAAAAACAGTATAATGATTTGGAATTGAAAAGGCTTGTTTCTTCAGTAAATAATCAAAAAGAATTTTGGGAGAATGTACATAAAATGTCCAGTAAAAGAAAACAAGTAAATAATAATTTAACAGTTGATGATTGGTTTGACCATTTTAAAGGTTTACTTGAAGTGGAAGTAACTAGAGAGTGTAGCAACGAAGCTAATGATGACTTTGAAAGAACTTGCAATGTTGAAGAAGACTTTAGCGCGATGAACCGTCCGATATCAAAAGAAGAAGTGTTTTCTTGCTGTTAGAAAGTTAAAGAACGGTAAATCTGCAGGCCCAGATGGAATTATAGGAGAAATGTTGAAACATGGTGGGGATCGAGTCATTGATTTTTTTTCGTAAAACTGTTTAATGTGTTGTTTGATAAAGGTGTTTTCCCAGATAATTGGAAAAACTATTGTAATTCCTTTGTTTAAAAAGGGAGACGCAGATAATCCAGGTAATTATAGGGGTATATATCTATGTGATACGAGCAGTAAAATCTATAGTACAATTATAAATAGCAGACTTCAAGAATGGGTTACAGAATATAATTTGACAGGTGAATATCAGGCAGGATTCAAAAGGGGCTATTCTACTGTTGATCATATGTTTACGTTGTTGTCATTGGTTCAGAAGCAATTTTTTGTTTAAACCGCAAATTGTATGTAGCCTTCATCGATTTTGAGAAAGCTTTTGATTCCATTAACAGACATCTATTGTGGCCTATACTCTTGAGAAATGGCATAAAAGGCAAAATGTTTCGTTGTATTCATAGCATGTATACTAATTAAAAACCAGAATTAGATGTGGCTCCATGCTTACAGATTATATTAACTGCACACGTGGAGTGAAACAGGGGGGGGATGTATGCAGTCCCGTTTTGTTTTCCTTGTTTATAAACGAATTAGCATTAGAAGTTATTAGGGAAGGGAAACACGGGGCTATTTTTTCGTCAGACTATTTTGAACTGTTTATATTGCTTTTGGCCGATGATGTTGTGTTGCTGTCTGAAACTGTTATTGGTCTTCAAAACACAGTGAATAATCTGTATAAAGCAGCTTCAGCTCTCCAGCTAAAAGTAAATATGGACAAAAGTAATATTATTGTGTTCAGAAAAGGTGGGTATATCTAGGGGCTAGAGAAAGATGGATGTATGCAGGAGCTGTGATGCCTGTTGTTAATGTATACAAATACCTAGGAATTTGTTTTTCAACAAGATTGAGTTTTGTTATAGCATGTCGTAATTTAAGTAGTAGAGCTAAAAACGCTTTACTGTGCATTTCACAAAAGTTATATAAGTTTCAAAATAACTCGTTGACTGTTCTTTTGAAGATTTTCGATTCACAAATTCAGCCGATTGTTCAGTATGGCGCAGAGCTATGGGGACTTGACAATGCGGCATCTGAATGAATGCGAAAAGGTTCACTTATTTGCTCTCAAGAGATTTTTAGGCGTAGAGATGCGGACTCCTAATGATTTTGTTTATGGAGAGACAAACAGATACCCTATATATATTAATTCAGCTGTAAAATGTGTAAAGTTTTTTTTGGTTAAAATTGACAAGAATGGAGGAATCTAGGCTACCTCATAAAGCTTACAAAATGTTGTATGATTTAGATATACGTGGAAAGAAAAAAATTGGGTTACAAATGTTCGTTGTAAACTATATATGTTTGGTTTTGGATATGTATGGCTTAACCAAGGTGTTGAGGGGATAGACAGATTTCTGCAAGTTTTCAGAGAACGGTAATTTTATGTCGATGGCAAGAGTGGGACTCTCATATTAGTGATAGTGAAAGGTTTTGTGTTTACAGAACGTTTTGCAAGGTGCCTGAGGTAAAAATCTATTTACTGATGAATTTAGATAGACATTTAAGATATGTATTGACGAGGTTTCGATTTGGCATTCTGAAATAGCGCAACATCGTCTACGTTTACAAAATACACAGTAATGCTGACTTAAAATGTCCGCTTTGCAAAAACGAAAAAAAATGATGTTCATTTTGTCTTATGTTGTCCTGTTTTGAGTGACTTAAGAACTCAGTATATACCTAGTAAAATTTTATGCAGATCCAAATAAATTTAGACTTGCATTCGTTTCCGTTTCCGTTTCTCTCTCTCTCTCTAAAAGTATGTTTTGTGTGTTCGTTTGAAGCTGTAAATTGTAACCATGACAAGCGTTACGGTTTTTTTTTTTTTGTGGTTGCGGTTGTTGTCGTTATTGTTGTTGTTATTGTTGTTGTTGTTGTTGTGGTTTCTTCTTGTATTTTGCTTTTTTTGTTTGTTTTTTTGTTTGTTTTGCTTTACTCATTACTTGTTATAATATTGTGTACATTATCTTAAACAGGCATTACATTTGATCCACTCTCTCTCTCTCTCTCTCTCTCTCTCTCTCTCTCTCTCTCTCTCTCTCTCTCTCTCTCTCTCTCTCACCCCTCTCTCTCTCTCCTTTATGTGTAACTTGTACCGATTTCTGATGAATTACACACACGTTTATGTATACTTATCAGAAGTAGCATACAGTGATCGCAGCTAGATCTCACCTTGTGATTAAATCTAACTTTGATTCACACCGACTGCTACCCTTCGGGTTTTTTTTTTTTTTTTTGTTTTTTTCCGGTGAAGTATTTTATGTGTGTGCTTGTGATTGGTGTATGCTACTTGGGAAGGGTGTGTGGGGTCTTGTCAAAAACTTGTGTGAGTCTGTGTCATTGGTTTGACCCAGTGCTGATAGGAACTCATTCCAGTATGACTTAGTACATTAAGAGATTATTCTAACCTATGGTTCAGTTCCATTAACTACCCAGTTCTGTAATGAGTAAAACGTGACCAGGCACACAGCTGAACACAGAGTGATGAAGACTCCAGCATATTAAGGAATGATAGAAACAATGAGACTTATGAGTGGATTCGAACACTGCCCTACAAACCACCCACTGGGTGGTGATTATGGAATGTAGTGGATAATAGTCCTCGCTCTGGTCTCCCATCATTGCTCCCTATACTCCTTTGATCAATATGCTTTTTATCTCGTTTGGAACGATTTGGGAATTTTGAAGGAAGAGTAATTGAGGACCAGTGAGGGAGGGCTGCCTGGATTTCCTGTCATGAAGGTAGAGGGATGGCAGTCTGGATTTCCTGTCATGAAGGTAGAGGGAGGGATATCTGGATTTCCTGTCATGAGGGTACAGGGAGGGATGTCTGGATTTCCTGTCATGAGGGTACAGGGAGGGATGTCTGGATTTCCTGTCATGATGGTAGAGGGAGGGATGTCTGGATTTCCTTTCATTAGGGTAAAAGGAGGAATGTCCGGATTTCCTGTCATGACGATAGGTTCGGTCACGTGCCCTTTCTTTCCCAGAGGTGCGTGAACATTGTAAAAACATCATAGACAACAAGTTCCCCTGTCCCCGTCCCCAAAGCTCCCTGCCCCCTCCGATTCACTTCTCTCCAGTCTTAGATTACTGGGATATTAGTAGTTAAGTTGAAAGATAATGAAAACTGCCGTGATCAGTATTACACTGTATCATAGAGACAAACAGGGATACAGACAAAAGAGATTGTGACATGAGCAGTGACAGGTCTTTTGGCCTATAGCGCTTTACAGTCACTATGCCAACAGGTATGATTTGGTTTCCGTGCGCGCACGCGCGTGTGTTTGTTTGTGTATGTGTGAGAGAGAGAGAGAGTGAGAGAGAGAGAGAGAGAGAGAGAAAGGGCGGGTGGAAGACAGGCGAGAGGGTGGTTGAAGAGGGGCAGAGGGGGGGGGGGGGGGGGGGTGTAGGCAGGAAAATGTGTTCCTTAAAAGCCAATACAGAGGCAGAAGGACATAAACTGCTCATCTGGATCTGGTTACTTATGTCCACGCTCTAATAACATAATATAAATGCGACATAGTATTTACGATACAATACAGCACGACACAACACAACATATACTTCGTTTGGGTAATTTGTGGGTAAGGGGGATAACGGCAATAGGCAAAGGCATCACCGTGAACGTCTAGATGTCACATGAAATGAACAGTCGCAGGAATTATATTGTTGGAAATTTAAAGACAACACTGTACGACACAGTGTGTTGTCCCACACCGTCTGTCATCCAGCTAAGAGGCATATCAAAGTGACATGCTGAATTGATGCACCTGGATACATTCAGCAGACATTGGAGTGCTGATTTAACAAGTTACAAATGTTTAACTATGAAAGTACTTTCAAATATTGTTTTGGCAGTTTCAGCATTCCTTTCATCGTCATTTTTCCATTTCAAGTGCATAGTCACAAGAATTACAATGCAATAATAATACTTCAAAGCATGCTGGAGGACTCAGGAGACAAGGTGGTAGAAGCAATCAAGCCCCAGCTGAAGACAGGCAGAAAATGGAAAGTTCAAGAGACGATGGATTCTGCAAAAGAAAGTCTCACGATCAGTGAAATAACAGGACACACACAGACCAACAGACAAGGACTGGGGGTGACCAAAACTGACTGGTGATCAAATGCCAAAGGAGAAGCCAAAAGAGACATGATGATTCAGGAGATGAGGAAAGAAGAAGACAAAAAAAGTCTCCAAAAAGCAGTCCAGCAGAGCCAGTAAGGGCAATGGACAACGTGGAGAGAATGCACTCCAAAGAAGTCTCACTTGGAGTGACATTTGGCACATGGCCACTCTCAGGATCAGCTTCATTCTCAGGTCTGCATATGAACTGTTGCCATCAAATGCAAACCGGTGAAGTGGGGAAAACAGACTATCCTTCATGCCCCCTCTGCCATGAAAAACAAAGAGTGGAACATGTCCTAAGCTCATGTAAAGTAGCCCTGGCTCAAGGAAGGTACACATGGAGGCACAACCAAGTGCTCAAAGAGATTGTACAAGTAGTCTGGGCTATTACCAACACCACAAAAGGGAAAATCAGGACTCCAAAAGCACCCGCAACATTCTCCACGGCAGGAGGCAACGAATCATGGCCAAGAACAACAGTGCCACTCGGAACATGCAGGCAGAATCTGCTGGACGAGGCTGATGACTGGGAATGCACGGCAGACCTCCCAGAATGGAAGAGTCACCCAGAGATCATCAGCAAGAGTGACATGAGACCAGACATAGTAGTCCACTCTCAGTCAACCAAGCAGCTGATCATGATCAAGCTGACGGTGCCATACGAGAACAGAATGGAAGCAGCTCAAATCTACAAGACTGAAAAGTATGCTGATCTGGCAAACAGCCTGAGGAGAGAAGGCTATCAGGTCAACGTCCTCACTGCAGACATCGGAGCTAGGGGGTTTGTAGGAACGTCTGCATACAGCCTCGTGAAACAGCTCTCAGTTGCAGGGAGGGAAAAAAAAAACTAGAGCCCTGAAAGCAATGACAGAAGCAGCAGAGAGGTTTTCAAGCTGAATCTGGTCAAGGGGGAACAAAACTGAACTTCATAAGGCATAACTTTCCTACAAAACATCAGGTGTCTCAGTGGTTAGTGCGCGAGTCATTAAGTAGAAAATGAGCATGTCCAGAGGGTCCTGGGTTCGAATCCCAGCCATGACTCGTCCCAAGATGGGGGGAAAAAAAGGGACAGCAGAGGGATATCCGGAGTCATGAACGGGTGTGGCCCAACCCCCCTAGAGTGTCAGGAGATAAGGGCCGAAACACTTGCTTGAAGGGAGCTTCTCTTCTGAGGACTCTCTGTTGCCACGCTCTCCATGAGTTTCTTTCTACTGGTCGACTAACTATGGAAAACAGCTGTCTTATAAAAAAAAAAAAGAACAAAAACCTTAAACGTCTGCAAACAAGGCATTTATCATTTCTTTTGACAGACTCATACGAACTTTCACAAACGTATTATTCAGGCCGTTTTCTGCCATCAACAGTTTCTAAATCCCAAAACACATTCGTAATCACTATCAGTTCAGCTTGTTTTAATACCAGTCAGCAACCCTGAAGTCATAGTCGTGATATCATAAACGTGCATAAAATGCAAACGTCTAATTTCAATTAGTGTATTCGCCCCTGCACCTGACTTCTATGTGCATGTGATAGCCAACAATTAGCACAACACAATATCTAAAACGCTGAAACGCTCCGCATTGGTTTATTTTAACCCATCCTCAGAGAATGGG
>JADBJO010006167.1:124130-129130 GCA_016801955.1 Conus betulinus
CTCATCATTTGAGGAGAAAGCTTCAAGCAGAGCCTCATCATTTGAGGAGAAAGCTTCAAGCACAGCCTCATCATTTGAGGAGAAAGCTTCAAGCAGAGCCTCATCATGTGAAGAGAAAGCTTCAAGCAGAGCCTCATCATGTGAAGAGAAAGCTTCAAGCAGAGCCTCATCATGTAGAGAGAAAGCTTCAAGCACAGTCTCATCATGTAGGGAGAAAGCTTCAAGCACAGCCTCATCATTTGAGGAGAAAGCTTCAAGCAGAGCCTCATCATGCGGAGAGAAAGCTTCAAGCACAGCCTCATCATGTAGGGAGAAAGCTTCAAGCAGAACCTCATCATGTAGAGAGAAACTATCAAGCAGAGCCTCATCATGTAGAGAGAAACTATCAAGCAGAGCCTCATCATGTAGAGAGAAACTATCAAGCAGAGCCTCATCATATGGGAAATAAACTTCAAGCAGAGCCTCATCATGTAGAGCGAAAGCTTCAAGCAGAGCCTCATCACGTTGATGATGAGCGTCAAATGCAGCCTCATGACGGTGTATCAGATCACAATGGCCTGTGGCTTCATCTTTCTTCTGTCCCTTCCTCGCGGTGACCTCAGTTTTGATAATGTGCGTCGAAGTCGGCGCTGTGAACAACTTTCTATGGACTCTCGTTGGATGGTCTTTGTGATGGACTATATTGGGGAACGCTGTTTGACACCAGCTCTGTGGCAAACCAATCAATATCGTTTGCAGAGGTTTGCACGAAGGATAGTCATACACACACGAAAACACATGCGCTTATTATATACAGCAGACTCTCTGATTGAAAGATAACACACTAATAATGTCTTTTAGTGATGTCTGTATTATTTTCAGTTCATAGTAATGACTCAAGTCCCTACCCACGAAAAAGTCGTAGCTATCTTGATTTGTGTACAATTGAATATGTAACATGAGACAGATAGAGATACAGAGAGAGCGAAGTGCAGTTGAAGGTGGGAGGCTTTGAATGTTGGAAGAGCTCATTCATAGACGACAAAGAAGAAAAGGCAGAACTTGAATAAGTGTTTTGCAGTGGAAGCATGCCTGGTTTATGCTCATCTCCCTTGATTGAAATTTCGTGTTCTTTCAGCTTTTGAAATATTCGCCCTAGTTTGAAAGAAAATGTTCACAGTGAATGCTTTGTCATTCTGACAGAAACTACAAATTTATTATGTGGTTGCTTATCTTTAAATTACAAACGCAATACAATATTTATTTCTTTTCATCCTTCTGGGGATAAATAACAACAGACAAATTATCATCACCATGAATTTGAAGATGTCAAACGAACCCATCAATGAACGAATCACATCGACATGGTATTCCTGAGTATGCATGTCCAACTCGAATGTGAACGATCTGTGCGCGTTTGTTAAAACGTATTATAAGCCTACTTTTCGTACAATAAGTTGTCACTGGAAAGTTAAATGTTTTTGAATCAGCTAAACACTACTTTTGATACAACCATACAATTACGATAATTATCTAGATGCATAAAAATGATGTAACGTAGGTAAGTAAAGGGTATTGAAGGACACCAATATGTTCCGTATTCATGTACTTTATTTTAACCCATCTTCAAAAATGGGTTGACAGAAATAATTATAACGCTGATCGGAATAGGGCACCAATATGTTTCGTATTCATATACTTTATTTTAACCCATCTTCAAAAATGGGGTGACAGAAATAATTATAACACTGATCGGAATACTAATTGCTGATTCATTCAGAATCTGCAATAACGATGCTTCAGACGTGTGCTTCTGTTAAATGGTAATTGTTTAAGACTAAAAATGGGTATGACGTATGTGGCTGTAACGATATTTTGACATTCGCTAGTGACCTAGAATGAAATGAAATCCACAGCTGCATAGTTTGTTCTCTCTAATGATAGAGTATTAATGGTGTATAAAATATGATTTTTAATTTAACGGCAATAGCAACATTTTGGTGAGAAAACACGAAAGAAAATCTAAATCAAGGGACATAAGCGTAAACAAAAAACATCTTTACGTGGAAGACGTTTACCGTTCTTTTCGTCACTTTAACAGTTTTGACTGAACACATCAGCTTACGAGGCTGTAAGTCTGTCTGCTTATTTGGTAGGCTGGGCTTCCAATGCAGATGCCCTGGACAAAACTGTTGTACGGCTGAGCGCGTCATCATTGACGGCATTAGGCTATCCTGGGTGATTGCTGAAAACTGCATTTATTTTGACTGCGTATACTTTGAAATCCTCTCTAGAGCAAACTCTGTGCTGGCAGAGGAATTTATTTCAGTAAATTTATAGAAGACTGAGGTGTTAAGCAGTCCGTCATACAGTGACATGGAGATTTTCAGAAAGGTGACTAAAAATTCAATATTTTGTGTACATATGATGGAGGGATGGAGGGCTCGAACAAAGTTGATGAAGTTGCAGAGAAAATGTGGTTGTGGAAATCAAGGGTATTGAAGTTGAGGCCTGATTCTGCAAGCTTTGTGAGTGGATGTTTGTTAGTTAGGGGACTGTTTGTCAAGAAAGAAAAGGACGGCCCTACAGTATGTCAGCATGAGAGAGAAGTATAACAGTTAGCTCATTTTCCAGTGAATTTCACTCACTCGGCAGTAGGCCCCAAATTACTTTTCAGGCAGGCATGAATAATTTGAAATGATGTTTTTGTAGTGTTGAAATCATCACCTAACCTAACACGTGCATGTTGTTTTTTCGCATCTAACAAAATGTTATCATTATCTAATCTTTCAATGATCAAAAGTAAAATGTAAAAGCAAGGCAAAGAGAATGTGAATGACACAAATATCCTCAACATGCATCATTTCCCATCTATCTCTCTCTCTCTCTCTCTCTCTCTCTCTCTCTCTCTCTCTCTCTCTCTCTCTCTCTCTCTCTGTGTGTGTCTCTATGATATCAAAAGTGCATTCACGAATGGAAAAGGTAAGGAACCTGGGCTCATAAAGTAAAGAACGTTTCTTTTACAACAGAGGTTTGGAATCGTGTGGATGGCCCGGAAAGTATGGAACGAGCAACAGGTTATTACGAAGATTACAGACATTGAGTGAGTGAGTGAGTGAGTGTGTGTGTGTGTGTGTGTGTGTGTGTGTGTGTGTGTGTGTGTGTGTGTGTGTGTGTGTGAACCCTTCCCTTCTTCCATGCTACAATCTTCTTCCTTACATCAAAAGTATTAATATGGACCATATCAGTTACTACGTCTTTTTGATTGATAAAAAAATTATTTGGGTTAGATAAAGATATTTTGTATGTTTGTACATATATCCCTTCAGAAGGATCTCCTTTCTACACTCATTTTGATATTGACCATGGAATAAGTATGCTTGAAGAATGTTTAACTGACTTTCTGTTGCAGAATGACGTGCATGTTTTTTAAATGGTGATTTGAACAGTAGAACGTCTCGTATGTCTCATGATTATTCTGTAAAAAAAATGATTTTCGTCTCTTGGTTTGACTACACGATCAAATGACCATACTCTGTATAACTATGGGAAACCATTGTTGAATATGTGCCCTGCATTAGATCTGAGCAATTTGAATGGCATGCGCAAAGGCGACAATGAAGGTTGCTACACATTTATATCCGATTCTGGGAGCAGTGTCACAGACTATTTCATTTTTTCACGTGAACTTGTTATGATGTTGTTTGACTATTGTGAATTATCAGTTGTTGATCCTCTTGATTCTGACCATTTGCCAGTGACAGCATGCGTTGTTTTTTTCCGAAGGTGCAATCTTCTGATTTCTGTATGCAAGAGGAGGATCATGTCATGCACAAGTTTGTGTGGGAAAAGAAGTGTGACGTGCGGTTATATACCAGTATTTTGTGCAGTGGTGAAATTCACACCAAAATCGGTCTTGCGATTGATTTACTTGACGTTAACGTGAATTATGATTTGAAGGTTTTTAATGATTGTATCAGAGAGAGGAGAGAGTGCTGAATCCATGAAAAAAAACGAACATCATTTAATAACAATGGAACTTCCGGTAAATGGTTCGATTTAGAATGTAAACTTTGTAAAAGAAACACTAGAAGATTGTTGTGGGTATTTCGTCGTGCAGTGAACTCTCAAGAGAAAGTAGATTCGGTAACTAAAAAGAAAGACGAATATGTTATTGCAAGACGTGAGTACAAAAAAAAATATTAAAAAGGAAGAGAAAAGGGTTCAACCAACATTGTTAGACAAACTTATATTATCAGTGAAAAAACATAAAGAATTTTAGGACGTTAACCATATTGCATCTTTTTAAAAAAAAACAGCCTAGACATAACATATCTATTCACTCCTGGTTTCAACATTTTAAAGCATTGCTGGATACGGATACTGACAATATGGTAAATGAGGACTCAGTGAATGATGAAACGGAAGGCTACATGAATCGTCCAATTTCTACAGAAGAAATTCTGCTTACTATTAGACAACTAGAAAACCGTAAAGCAGCTGGTCCTGATGGTATTATTGCAGAGTTCTATAAGAATTGAAACGATCAAGTAGTTCATTTTTTCTTCAAGTTATTTAACAAATCGTTTGATAAAGGTGAATTCCCTGACAGCTGGTCTGAAAATGTCATTCAACCTATTTTCAAGAAAGGTTATATTATAATCCAAACAATTATAGAGGGATTTATTTGAGTGATGTTGGCGGTAAAGTATTTGGTATAGTAATAAGTAGCAGACTGCAAGAATGGGTGAAAAAAACATCACAGGTGAGTGTCAAGCCGGATTTAAGAATGGATGCCCAACAGTCGACCACATGTTTTCTTTACTAGCTCTTATTCAGGAACAGTTTTGTTACAACCGGAAATTTTATGTAGCATTTGTTGATTTCGAAAAAAGCATTTGACACGATTAATCGAAATCTTCACTGGCCAGTTCTCTTTAAAAGTGGTATAAAAGGTAAGTTATTTAAATGCATTAGGAGCATGCACAATGATGTTAACGCTAGAGTTCGATGTGGTTATC